>PVJL010010890.1:26906-46387 GCA_004026885.1 Lyroderma lyra
AAGAAAAGGACAACTAAATCCAAACAAACATCTATGCATGCAAGTCAAATTAGAACAAAAAGATGTGGATCAAAACCTAAAACCTTTTTCCAAGCGATAACCCTGCCAGAAGCCCATCAATACTTCATAACTGCAACCCTAGACCTGTAAAAGAAATAAATTCCAGATGAGATACAGGCAGCCAAAGGGCCAATTCTGAAGCAACCATTAAGAAAGCCTATCCCCCACCTGCTTCTCAGCTTTTTCATCTCAGTGTTTGAAATTTTTCAAACTTCTTCTAAAGAAAGTGCTGAAAAAATTTTCAGAAAAGCACACAGAAGAGCCAATGAGACTCTACTCAGTCCTAGAACAAAATATCTAAATAAAAGATTGCCTCAAAATGATACAAGAGTCAATTCAAAGTACTCCAACAGTATCTGTCAATTCTACATTTCATTATGGACAATATTAAACACCACTGAGATTTCAGAATGGATTTGTCACCTCCAAGATAGGATTTCCCCAGGATTCAAACCAAAGGATCAGAATAAAGCATATCTTTATGCTTCGGTGCCTGTAAGAAAAAGTTCTTGAAAGTAATGTTACAGCACATCTTTAAAATGCAGCCAAGTCACTTGACTTAGTACAAGATTGAAACAAACCTGTCTATAGAGTAAAATAACAATCTGGATAGAAGACCTAACAAGTTCAAAGAAAGGTGTATGAGAGAGAGAGAGAGAGAGAGAGAGAACGCGCATGCGTGAGTGTGAGTGTGTGTGTATGTGTGTGTGTGTTGGAGGTGAGGAGGGACTCAATTTAAATTTCCAAGTTTTAATAGAACTACAATGATAATTTTAACTCCAGATACCAAGAATACTGGTAGAAAAAGAAGCAAGACTTAATGATGGAAGAAAAGGTGAACAAAGAAGCTGAAAAGAAGTGTGGCTAACTCTATAACCATTTCTAGGCATAAGCAAACAGTAACGAAGGGAGACTTGGTAGGAGTTAATAGAGAACTGGACCAAGTGATATGTCGCAGCAAAGTGAGAGATTAAATAAAAAGAAACAGGTTATTACCTACTCTTTTCTACTTAAGTAGGAACACATGAGTAACTGAATTAAAATTTGAAATGTAACTCAAGAGGAAGTTGGTGAATGGATAATGTGCCCCTGACACAACTGAAGATAATTTACCTACATTAACCTGTCAATAGGCAGAGTAAGGTTTATAGTATGGAGTCTGAAATAAAAAATACTGTAATATTCTAGAAAGATCCTGACATAGGAAATAAAAGTGCAATAATGTCTTCTATATTATAAGCAACAATGGTAAAATAACTAAGAACAGAAATATGCTGAAGTAAAGGAAGAAATCAGTTCTATTTTCCTCATCTAATAAATAAGACAGCTTGAAGGGAATAGATAGAAAAATGCAAGAGAACTTAGTAGGAAGAAGTTTTTGATTAAGGTAGAAAAAAGAGAAAAGAATTAAATGAAGAAAAAAAATTAAAGAATAAAATTTCTTTCCCACCAGAATAGAATAACCATAAAAACAAACAAACAAACAAATAAAAACAACAAACAAACTAAAAAGGAAACAGCTATGCAGAAATATTTGTCATAAATAGAAATAAAGTGCTAAGACAATGTTAGTTCTGGCCTCTACTGAGGTTAAACTATCACTGAACTCTAGATCATTAAAGTCCCAATTGTTTAAACGAAAAATGCTCTCAGAGTGTAATTGACTTTTATTAGAAAAAGGCACCCTCAATTTATGTGCATGTGTATTTTGCCCCCACTCTCCACTCCTAAATTCTTACCTTTTATAGCAACAGAAGAAACACTGGTGAATGTTTTATTACCTTGCTAATCAAAGAGTAAAATCAGATCTAAGAGCAAGGTAATGTAGATACTGGGAAAATCAGGAAACCACAACTTAACTCTTATGACCCAGAAGAAAAGTTGTTTGCTACATAGAATACAGATTTTCCAAAATCGAAATTTTTGTTATGTATCTGTGTGTATGTTCTCAGGAATAGCTCTGAGAGGACTACAGCCAATTCTTAGGAACATATCTTAAAGCAAGAGTCAGTAAATTTTTTCTGCAAGGGCTAGACAGTAAATACCTTAGGCTTTTGACAGTTACAAGGTGTCCGCTGAAAATTTCTCAACTCAGCCACTGGAGTACAAAAACAGCTACAGACAATATGTAAATGAACAAACATGGCTCTGCTCCAATAAAACTTAATTTATGAATAAGTAAATTTTATCTGGCCTTACATGTCACAAAACATCATTCTTTTTTTAATTTTTCCCCCTCAACCATACAAAAACAGGCAGCAGGTCAAATTTGGTCAGTGGGCTATAATCTGCTGACCTCTACCTTAAAAATGCCAAACTTCATAAACTATTTTCATAATACTACAAACTAATTGGATGTCCTTTGTTTTTTGTTTTTTGTTTTTAATCCTAAGAAACAAGAATTTCTGAGTCACATGAACATCATTAGAATACACTGTCAGAAATAAAGGACCTTACAAGCTTTAATGAAAGATAAGGGGAGACACTCTAGGAAACAAGTAAAAGAGGTATGGTGTCAGATGCACATTTCCCAATTGTGAAATATATTGGGAGCACCCAATATTTCAGGATAAAGTGAAAGGCAAGAAAATATGAATAAGAAGGAATATATAGTGATATTTTTTGCCCTAAGAGAAAAATCTGTCAATCAATCCAGACAAGAAAAACATCACCTATAATTCACATGCGTGTATAGTCAAGATGTTCTTGATGAGACAATATGCAATACATTTTGAAGCTAATATCATGTCTAATCAAAAAGTGTTTCTTAAGCCAAAGGAAGCTTAAAGTTAGTTCCTACCCTTCATGCCAGCCATACCATAAGGCCTACCATTTTCTCCTCATTTGTTTTCTGGTTAAAATAAAATTCACAATTTAAAATAGCAGATTACTCCAATTAATATCCTACCTTGCATGTTCCTGAACTCCCACGATCTCCACTTCACTATCTGAAGAGGCAATATTAATTTCTTCATTGAGTGGTACATTGCCAGCAGATGTCTTATCACTTGCTAGGAATCCTGGATCCAAATGACCTGAGAGAGAAGGGGGGGAAATCGCCAAATGTTATCTTACAAGCAGCAGAAACAAGCACTGACAGATTTCTCATCCAAGTTTAACCACAGAAACAGAATGGTCTTATGAGAGCCTGCTACAGTGAAACTGTTACCATTGCTAAATAAGTCGGGGTAGTGCTCTATTTAAAAAAAAAAAAAAAAAAAAAAAAAAAAAAAAAAAAAAAAAAAAAAAAAAAAAAAAAAAAAAAAAAAAAAAGAAGTTAAACAGAATATGTTCATGGCTAAAAGAATATTCAAATAATGTGAAAGTACATAACTAAGAACACGAAGTCTCACTCTCTATTCCTATTCCTTAGGAGAAAAAAAACTGGAGTACTTTGGTATGTATATCTAAATATAGGTATATATAATCTATGATAAGTCTCTATTTTATTCCATAATTCTTTTTTTTGTAAACAACTAATCTTTAAATGACCCACATTAACAGTTTTGTAACTACCAAGAGGGCAATGGTATTTATCATTTTAATAGAACAAAATTCTATCAGAAAAGCTCAAAGGCATAAATGAAATAAATAGAAATAATAATATTATATTTATACTGGGACGCTTTATGAAAGATGTAACAATTTTCTCTAAATTTTAAACAAATTTAACAATTTTCTCTAATGGAATTTAAATTCAATAAAATCTGACCCCAAATCACATCTAAATGAAAAGATCTCAATTTTTGCTCTGAGCAACTAAAGCATAGCTTGCATGTTGCTGACAGTTCTCAGGAGACAGACATAAACCACATAACTCTGGAAAAGGAAAACAATTTGTAGCACTGAGGCATGTAAGAAATTCTTCATAATGGTCTTCATAAAGCATCTATTACATAGTACAATAAAACATGTTCTCCAACATCACAGAAAACATAAGCTTCCACAGAATTGTCTCTCCAGAAAGACTAATAACATAGCATTTAAGTAGACAACTCTATAAACAATTCTAGCAAGAGTTAAAATTCAGCCTATGTACCCAGTTCTTAAATGCTCTGATGTAAAAGGATGCATTTTAGAATATGTGGGGAGTGAACACAGAATAAACGGTTACAACAAGTACAAATTCTCATTTACTATTTAAAGAGTATTTTTATTTAAATATGCTGTCATCTGATACAAAATTATTTTCCAAAATAAAAAAAATCTTTTGACTCACCTCACTTACATAAACTAAACCAACACCAATAAGATTTTACACACATACAACTCTCCTTTCCCCCTCACCTCACTCATTCCAGTGCTTCAAGGTCACTGAGAAACCTTGTAGTTTTATACTCCTGCTAACTTTTAGTATGACCCTTGTGAAAGCTGCAAGTAGTCCCAAAGCCAAAGCCTTAATTTTAATACCTTCTGACCCTGTAATCCTACCCCTGACAATTCAATCTAAGGAAAAGAACTTTAAATAAGCAAAATGTTATAATGTCCTCAGTCACTACAGTGCTATACAGAAACTTGGGGAAATGTATGAATGAATATACAAGTATCCACATAACACTATAAAAATATGTAGGTACTAGGTAAAAGCTGTGAAAAATAATCAAGTTTGAATATGATAGTGGGTCTCTTACAATTTTTACTTTTTTCTTTAATTGAAAATGATATGAGAAAAACATTAAAAAGCTTAAAATTGTTTCTAGATACAACTGGTGATTGAGGTTATCTTACAGTCTGCATGAGCTTGTTAACCTGTATTAAAGAATAATTTAATAGGGTAAGATTACGTGGCATCAGCAGTGGACATTCCTCTTTGAACAAGCATGCAAGGTGGCACTTACTAGACAAAACCCAGTTTTGTAAAATCTAGGGCTTCTTAAACAGAGTTTGGTTAAATCTAGATTTCATAAACCTAGATTCTTGCTCTGACCTTAGTACCTTGCTTGTGGGCAAGTCTTTTATCCAATTTCTACTTCAATGTTGTTGTTACCACTATCGTCATGTAGTGTTCCTACTGGATCGCCAGGGAGGAATAAAAATTGACGATCCCTCTTTCTTCAAACCTTCACTTTGTCCATATTCAATATTTCAAACAGCTTTGGATTATATGAGTATAACAGTTCACTTCATCTATTTGTTCCTATAATACTTGCGACATGCTGTACGCTGCTAAGTGCTAGGCATACTATGGGGAATAAGGTTTCTCTACCCTCAACAAGTTTACAGTATACTCAGAATTAATAAAAAGCAGTCCACTGCACTATGGCTTGAAACCTGCTCTGACATGGAAGTAAAGAGTACCCTGGAAGCACATAGAAAAAGAACATTCCCCAGGCTTCAGGATAAGAGCTCTTCAGAGTAGGTACAAGTGAGGGGAAATAGCATAAGGAATACTGTGTTGGCTTTTAGGGTATAAAAGTTCAGTGAGATTTGGAATAGTGATAGTAAAAAGAGAAATGAGAAATAAGGCTGGCAAAGTCAGCAGAGGTGAGATCGTTATAAAGAGTCTGGACTTGACCATGAGAACTACAAAGCCACTGAAGGATTTAAGCAGAGAGGTAACATGATTTGGTTTTCCATTTTTAAAAATTTCCTTTTGGAGTGTAGAAATGGAACAGCAGGGCAAGAATACTACAGGCAAGGAACAGTTCAACTGCTGTAGTTTCCTGGGTGAGAAAATTATGGCTGAACTAGGGAAGAAAACAAAAGGAGAATGCTCTGTGTGTGTGACTGTATAGAGGGTTAGTAATGTTGGAAATCAGACAAAGGAAAGAACACAAGCAGTAAAAAATGATGTCTAGGTTTCTGATTTGGGTAACTGATAGTTACAATGCCATTCAGTAGTCCAGTGAATAACCGAGGGGGCTGTTTAGGACATGATTATGACATGCCTTTGAGATGTCCAAAAGGCAGATGGAAGTACTGTTCTTAAATCACAGGTCAGAGGTCTAAAGAGGAAATAGAGATTTGGGAAGTCCAACAATAGGTGCTAAGATAAAGGTCATCAGTGGAGTGAAGGGAGCCTACAACAGAACTGTGGCAAATGCCAATAATTATGGGATGGGCAGCAGGTACCCTTGACTTGTGAAGAATGTGGTAAGGTAAGGCCATCTGCAGAACACAGGTATGGGTAGGGGTTTGGAAAAGCAGCCACTATGAAGCACAAATACTGCCTACAGAAAAGCAGGAACAGCAGGGTAGCACTGAGAGCCAGGATGAGGCTTAAGTTAGGAATTAAATGCAATCCTTAATGCTGCAACCATGTGACTTTCTCCAGCTATGCTTAGCAGTATGAATATGGGCTCCAAGTGTGCGGGAAAGCCAACTATACAAGGAGCTGAGGGTACTGGCAAAGGAGAGGTGGGCTTATATATATGCTAGACAGGGAAAGAAGTGAAGCCAGGAAGGTACTGATGAGAAATGGCTGATGGGCTCAATAAGAATAATACTATAGTGGAGGTAACAGTATGAAAGTATAGAAAAGCCCCCAGTGGAAAAAAGAGAAAGCTTTAGGAAAAGGGAGGAGGAAAACCAATGGTTATGGGAAATAAAACACTGTATTTCCACTCTCCTGGCCTCCCACAAAATATAAGCCTCTGGAACCATCTGTTTGTCTCCCACCTTATCCTCCAACTCAGGTGTTATTCTCCTTTGGCACGGTCACTCACTACTCACCTTCCAACTTTTCCACTGCCCTCTGGAATGCCAGCTCCATAGAGAACTGCACTACACTTTCCTTCACCTTGTGGAAACCTGACTCTCCCGAAATGCCACCTCTCCTGTAGTTCTCTGAAGCTGCTCTTACATCTCAGTAAATGACCGTCCTCCATCCTCATGTACCAATACCAGCAGCCCACATCATCCAGGATGTTTCCCTTTCACTGTCATACACTGGCTCTAGAACAGTTTCACTCATTCATGAAACATTATTACCAACTGGCTTATTTAGTTTTTCTTTCTTTCTCTCTTTCTCTCTCCCTCCAATTTAAGTCCTGCTATCATTATTACCCATTATTATATGAATACTCACTGTTTGTATGTACAACCACCCCAAAATTCTCCATGCCTACTCACTAAGAAGTAAGGAGCTAAGCCCCTAAAAACACTTAAAGTCCGCCGTGGTAGACTCCCAGAAAGGGGCTCGGTCCTTACCATTCTAAAACGACACAAGCTAATTAAATTAAACCAAACTAAAAGGGCAGAGTGTAGGAGTCAATGTTGCTATAACCAAACTCTTCTTCCTTGATTACTCAATGTTTTTAAACAGTAATTACAAAAACACAAGAAGAATATGACAGAGTAAGTTAATTCTTAGTATCTCTGTGCCCAGTTCTATCTCCATAGTTCTAATGTATAATTCCCACTTGAGGAATGTTCTGTGGAATGTCTCAGTCATCAGTATTTCTGAATAACCAGTCTCCCCCTGATTAGGCTCTTCGTCCTGACCCTACCACCTACACAGACCTAGAAATAGCATCACTCTGTCTTTTTAAAGAAGGGGAAAGAAATGAAAAATAACTATGCTACTTTTGCTCATAATTTTTTATTATACTATCTTTAAAAGAGAAAGTAACTATCACCAATATTTAAGATTGTTCCAACTTTCTTCATCCATATGGATCTAGAAACTAATACTTTACATATTGCTTTCACATTATTAGATCAATCCAAATCATGTTGGCAGTGCTATTTTGGCCATAAAATCTGTAATCCAACTCTACTGGAATTTAGTATTGTTACAGAATTTGTATAATGTCTAAAACTGATCACTTAAAATCAGAGTATGCTCTTGTAGCCAATACTCTTTATTATTAATACTTTGTCTAAAAATCGGCACAAGATCAAATAAGGGACGTGAAGTTAAATGACAGGGAGCTAAAAACAAATTTCCTAGTAATCTACTCTAGACTAATAGTGTGAGAATTTTGGCACATTTCCTATCAGAGCCATTAAATAAAATGTGCCACTCCCATGTGGGATGCCATGCTCTTCAAGAAACAACAAAGCATTCTCCAATAGCCAGGAATGCATTCCCCCTTCTGTCTACTTCAGAGCCAGGCGATTAGTGCTTTTCTCTCAATGTAACCCTCTTTAGTGTGTCACACATTCCTCTGGGAGCTCCTATGCATAGCCTGACATTCTCTGGCCTTTGGACCATTCACCACTGCCTCCCCACCCCATGACCTCACAGGAATCCAACTGCAGAGCATTGCCTAAAGAATATACAAAAGTGAACCAAAGATGCTATGAGGTTCTTCAAATACTGCCTGTGGTTGTATCTATTCCTGTTCTAGGACAATAAGCCCTGTAGGAAAAGTGTAAATAGCACAATTACCATATATTAAACTGAAAATAAATCAGAGGATTTATATTTAACTATGTGGCAGCTGGCTATCTCTATGTAGGTCTTTGCCTGTATAGCTCGCTGGAAAGATAACGTCAGTTTATGAGAAAACTCTAAATTTCTGTACTCTCACTAGGGACGTTTTTGAACACCTAAGTCAAAAAGAAGGACAGAAAGAGTAGTAATTACATTATCATGGCAACCCTTTTATCTTCAAAAGAAATAACGTTAAGTACTTTTTAAATCACAAATCTAGTGGCTAAGAACTAGTCTTGGGCCTATTCCCAGCACATTAAAGAAAATTATTATACACTGGATGACAGCAGTGTGTTAGCTACAAAACAGGTTAGTATCTTAAGTCACTACTCATCTAGCTTTAAGACAAGCATATTATTACCATGGGTTTAGTTTTTTCAACAAGAAGGTTACAAATAACTTTAAAAAGTGGAAGAAGAAGAGGCTGGAAATCTAAACTCTTATAGTCTACATGAAGCCTGTAAACAAGAAGAACCTGACCAAGCTCGACCTCCTTCACAAGACTGATGTAACAGAAACACGACCATATGGTCTGATTATAAAAACCCCTACACTAAGAATTGGAAACCCAAAATTTGTTTCTCTGCACTACAACTAACTTTGTGTAATAGACAACAAATTAAGATTACTATCCCTATTTTAAGAATGGGAAAATGTTCATAGCCTACCTACTTGACAAGAAGGCTAATGGGAAAAAACTCAAGTAAATTTAACTAAACACAATGATAAGCCTTCCACACCAAGAGAATTTCAGACTTCTGCTTCTCTTAGCCTCATCTACATTTACAGAGAGCTATTACTAGCAACAAATAAAAATTAAGTCTTTTTCAGATACACTGGTACAGCTTCCTATATATGTCCAATGCAAGAGTAACCTGGAAGTGATTATTAAAAACAGATTCCCAGACTCCATTTCAGATTCCTTATAGAACCTTAAGAGAGAAAACTAGGAGTGTGAACTTTTATAAGCACCTTGGGTAATTTCTCTGCTCAGGCAAATTTAAGAAACTCATTCCAAGGCAGGACAGTAAATTAGAAATCCACTGATTGGGTCCATTAATTACTTCCTTATTCAGTCTATTTCATCATAAGCATATTAACATAATGCTGGTTAGCATTCCTGAGGGCCTACTCTGTGCTATATCCTGTACTAATCACATTATATGTTATTTCACTTAATGGTAACAATAACCTCTTGGGGTAGATACTAGTTTTATTCCAGTTTTGTAAACAGGGAAAAGAGAGGCTTTACATAATTTACCTGAGGTCACACAGTTTGCAAATGACTAAGTCGAAATCAGGCCACCAACTATACTGTGCAATACTAGCATCAAGTAAGAAAAAGTAAACACATAGCAGAGTTGAAATAAAGTTTAGGTCTTCTGTTGACCAGAGGTTTTCCTAATTTCAACTCTGCCTTAATTAAAACTAAAGCTGAACAGTAAAAACTATTTTGCATGCAAGAACATGATCTAACTGCTTGGAAAAAGAGGCAAGCTTTTCTATCTCCAATGATTACCTATGTGATTCTAAATGGTGTAGGGCTGCAGACCTGGTCTGAGAAGCTGCTAATGATTAACCCCTGAATAGTCTGTTCATGACTGGGTTTTTATTTCATTGAGAGGCAGAGAAGAAGGACTTAGATTAACCACTAGAACATTTATCTTAAACTCAAACCAAAAGAATGACCATCTAATTGATAGATAATGGTTCAAAGTCTCAAAACTATAAACTGGCCATTGAGAATAAATTATTTTAACATTTTACTGCAATACTGTTTAAGTATATTTGAATTTGCAAGATGAGTTACTACTATGACAATTATATTAAGACTCAAGTGTATTAAGTATTATTTATTACTCACATACTTGCATTACCAGATTCAGGGGGAGAAAAGCCTTTGAATGAGTCAATAAATGACTTCCTAAGACAATGTTATGCAGATCTGTTGAACGGTGATGATCACATCCTATGATATATAAAAATCTACACATAATTTATGGCCTGATACACACATCTGTTCTCTCTATATTCTAGAGAATTTATCACACATGTACCAAGAGACATGTACAAAAAATATTAACAGCAGCATCATTTGGAATAGCACTTTAAATGTCCAGTAAGAGAATGGGTAAGTCAATTGTGATATATTCATATAGTGGAATACTAAATAATAGTAAAAAATGAATGAACTAGAGCCACACTTATTAACAAGAACAAAGCTCAAAAAATGTTGAACTAAAAAAACAAACTGTAAATAATTACCTTCAATGTAACACCAATCAGTATTAAAACATGCCTATTTACAGATACATAACAAATGCAGTAAAAATATAAAGAAATACATAGCAATACCAAACATCAAATACTGAATTCAGGACAGCTTCGGAGTGGAAAGAGGAAAAGAAAGGGGAACAAAGTTGAAGCCATGGTGTTTCTCTCCTCACATATTTTTCCCATGTTTTATTTCTTAAGAATGGTGGTAGATGCCTGAGTGATACAGTCTTTACAACTTTGTGTTGACTGAAATTCAACAAGACAATTAAATATAGAATTAAACACACAAAGACTAGTGACGTTTTATTTTTATTTTTTTTTAATTCATTTTTATTGTTAGACTTATTGGGGTAGTGATGTTTTAAATAATCAAGCTAACCATTACTTGAATGTGAAAATGTGATACTATCCCCAACACTGGAGACCTTAATGATACTTTAAGATCCCAAACCTGGTGGTATTAGGTTAAATTATATGAAATTGCTGGGTTTGCTGCAGGTCAAAAAGTCCGACACTAACCATTCCATACAGCCCAAACTAGTATTAAAATTCTCTATGTGAAAAGCAATTCATGTTTTTCTCAAGAATTGAAAATAGTCTACATTTAATGGCAAGACTAAGGCAACAAGGAAATAAAACTGAAGTAGAATGGATCACATACTTGTCAGTGGATGAAAAATGAAGATAAACTACCCAGTATACAGAACACATTATAAAACTTAGAAAGACATATTGCAAAAAATGTAATCAAAATAATCTCCTTAGATATAAATTATTACTTCTCTTAAAAGTACTGATACAGGGAGTTCCCTGGTGGTGTAGTGGCTTAAGGCTTCGTCGCTGGTGCTGTCAGCGCTGCGGCCTGGGTTCGATTCCCAGCCAGGGAACTACCCACATTCAAAAAAAATAAATAAATAAAATAAAGTACTGGTACATATTAATAAAACCTTAAAAGACCCTTGTAAGGCAAGGAAGGTATTTATAAATATAAAACTTGAAATTCAGAGAAGAAACATCTTGTTCAAGGTCAAAAGTTAGCAGTCAAAACATCAAAAATTATGAAGGGAAGAATTAAGGACAATGATCTGTAGAATTCTGTTTTCTTTTTTATTTTCCGACGATTTCAATATAAAATGTTCTAAACCATAACCCATTGTTATTTTTGCAATACAGAATCCATTTCCCATAAATATATTTTAGGTAGTGATTAAGTTACTAAATTCACTGATAAAAGCCAATGCAATTTATAATTTAACTAGGAAACTATAATCCTTCTAGAATACAAAAGGAAATACACACTACAGAAGCAGTCTCTCAATCCCCTCCCCCTCTTATCTTAAACTTAAGTACTAGTACTTCTAGAAAAAGGATTAAATTAGAAAGAATGGTCAAAGAGTTTTGAGAAACACAAATGAAGGAAACTTGAACGCACTGTGAAAGGTTTTCATAGGCAATAGTCATGGGTTTTTTAGTGAATAAATATCACTCTTAAGAATCATCACGGAACCAAGATAAGTAATGCAAGACAGGGAAAGATTTTCCTGAGATAACAGACGTTGAAAGTGAAAGAAAAGGGTTAGAAAAGACAAATCTGAGCACCATGGCAGAGAAACAGTGACACTGCACACTGAGAGGTGGAACACAGTGCAGCACTGCATAGGAACTCCCCATAGCACAAATTTAAACAGTCCCCTCCCCAAGCTGCAAGACCGCTGCGCAAGTTAAGTGAGAGAAAGCACTGAGAAGTGGGGATGGAACAGGGAAGGGGAGGAGTATTAGGTAATCTAGGTGGTTTTTACATATGTTAGGCATTTTAAACCAAGAAATACACCTACTGAAATCTACCTAGGCCTACAATTCATGTCTTATGTATTGTCACTTTTGCTTCCTTCAGACTAGGAAAGATGAATGACATGTTACCCAAATTTCCTTTTCTGTTAATTATAAATGGCACCTGGGATAGTCACAATCACCTAGTGCCAGATGTCTCTGGTTAGCCTGCTCTCCTCAGCACAGCCCAGTACAAGGAACACAGCTGCCAGGACACATGCACATTACACTATTAGAGAAGGAGAAGGGGAGGGAGACCAACCTGCCTCCGCATTCAGTTCCTCTAGAAGCCCGCTGGTCCTCCAGGTAGCTCCTGTGTCCTGGCCTCCTACAGAATTACTGTGCTCTTGAACTACTGCAGCCGCCAATAAAGTGTCCACATTTACCACTTCTGGGTCAGAGCTGGTGTCAGACATATCATAATGAGCTACAACTGGAGGTCCATCTAGGGAGGAAAGAAAATGTATACTTGTATCTAACTTCTGGGGTGAAAAATACTGCTGAAACTAAGAGCCCTCTAAATGCCAGTTGCTTTTTATCTTATTCTAGGTAGCTGATCAGAAAAGCTGCACTTTATACATCTAATATTCTGTATGCAATGTGAAAGTGGAAAAGATAAACCGAGCTTACAAAGATGAGGGACACATTTGGGAAGGAGGAAAAGGAGTGTTATTATGAAGAACAGAAGACAAGACTATACTGAACAATGTTACACTGAATTGATGTCATACTCTTAAAGAGCAAAAGATTAAGAAAAAGGGGAAGACTCCACAGAGAAAGTGAACATGATTTTTAAAGGAAAAAACAGATGCAAATTATTAAAACCTAATTTATATTTAAGAGAATGACTCTAGTTCTTTCTCTTAGTAGCTAATACTAAAACTCCCCAGTAGATTCAGAAGAAAATAAGATGTATACTTTCTTACTCTCTATAGAAATAAGGTTAATGTTAAGAGCTCTACTTGACTGACTTAACTATTTCCAGTAAAGTCCTTTTATATCAGAGACATCATGCATTTTACAACATTCTACAAAAAGACAATACTCACAAAATCCATCTTTAGGATTTTGCTTTGGATGTCTTGTGAGGGATATTTGTATTTTCTTTTCCCTGAGAAAGTCAACCAGCTCACACTCCAAGGAAATGATATGCCATCTTAGGGGTTATTTTAGAGGAAGATATTAAAGTACTGGAAAAAGAAGAGATACCTTCTACCTCCAAACCATGCTAACTAGCTGAAAAAAAAGCAGCTGAGTTCCAAAGTAATTACACTGTGGTGATTCATGCTAAAATAACTCAATATTCATGCTTGTAGAACAGATACATGCTTTAAAATGCTGATCTAATCTTTTTCTAATATAATAGCAAAAAACAAAGTTTTCATTCAAGTATGAAACACATCCCTTACTAATACCACCAATTTAGAAAAAAGCGTAAAGGAATGCTATTTCTACCCCAGCTCCCCGTTCCAGCAACTATTTGTGAAGTGCAGGCAAATCATGTGTTTCCAGAAAGAGTTTTTAAATATTATCCAACAAACTAACATTAAACACACCTTACATGAAACTCTTGACTATGAGGGAATCAATGAATCATTAAAATAGAACACAATGAAATATTATTATTTTGATATAAACATCCATTGTGTAAACTATCACTGAACAAAAAACATGGAACATAACTTGGGTATTTATCCACTAAAACTAAGTTCCCAAACAGATTTTACGTATCAACATTTTTAAAACAAAAATGGCCAAACATAAAAGCAAATGAGTTAAGTGCCACTGTATAAAGAACAGACATGTCACAATATGAAATTCTGACGATCGTAACCATTCCAGTTGACTACTAAAAGTAATGTCTAATTCCCCCAAAAGGGTAAATCAAGTTCATGAAATTCAACACTGTGGCCTTGGTTTCAGTAGGTAATAAATTTTAGTCCAAATAGCAAAAAAATTGGTTCATGTTTGAGGATTTTCTTTTCTATAATAGAAAAGAAAGTTGTATCATTTCTGGAGTTCTCGTCAGAGTTCAAAATGATTATTATGGAATAAAGGTAGTATGTGATGTCCAAATACTTGGGTGCAGAAGATATGAAGGTCAAGTACAATATTGACTATTTGACCAAATATTCTATTTTCAAAGGGGCTTTATTTTTTTAAGCGGTTTGTGTTTATAAAAAATTAGTGATTTATTTTAAAATTTATATCACTAATACCATTCACAGCCACTTGCCCCACATCCCCCAGCACAACCACCAAATTGAGGCAACAGGTCAAAAATCAAGTCAAAATTGTACCACTTCTACATGTATAATCATGCAAAAAAGTATTAAATGTATGTGTACATGCAGAGTGATATCACCTACCCATGGAAACAACTTGTCTGAAAGTCTTCATCAGTAGGAAATACAAGCATAAACTTGTTATCTGGCTTCATTCTTGCATCTTCCATATTTGCAAACAGCACACCTTACAGCTTAGCTTAAATTTTGCATTCATCATAAACAAAGACAGCAATATTTTCATATTTTAATTACAGTTAACAGTTAAAACAAATGATTATCACTGTCAGTTTTTATTTCCAGTAAATTCAAGTGATGACAAGTCAATACTATTCAAATTTTAATAAAGTAAAGGAATAGCTAGCTGCCTTTCCAACTCTGTCTTCCAAGAAACCACAATTAAGGATCTTGTGTTCCAAGGTCACCTTACACTTATCATTAGCAAACCAATATTACATAAGATGTGTTTAATGCATCAGGGCTTAGACTCTGAACTACTAAGTGAATATTAGCTAACTGATGGTGACAATTTGTAACACTCTTTTAAAATGTGGCTTTTACTGCATAGCAGAATTAAGAGACAGGTAAGATCCTATAGTGATTATTATTGCTCTTTTAAAAGAAATATCTCTTGAAGGAAAAAAAAAAATCAAACCACTGAGAAAGAGCTAGGAAAGCTCAGTGCATTAATAACAGAATGACTGTCAATTTATTACGGGAAGGAATAAACATGGAGATACTGCCCTTCCTCTTACTTAATTATTCCTCTATGTTGTTAAAACAATTGCACTGCTACTAAGATTATTTATGACTCATAAAAACATCCAAATAGTCACTTCAAGTAAAGTTACACATGGAAACAGTTCCAATTCACAATTTTGGTCATTAATATAAACACAATGCATATAAATATTTAAGATTATCCAAACTCCACATTCTATTGTTGTGATCAGTTTCAATCTTAAAACAAAAATTTATAATTAACTCACTAGTTTTTCTACAATCATTAAAAGTATCACTCTATAAATTTAACACAATTTGTTAATAACGATTTTGTCTGTGGTTAATCCAAGCTATTTCTCCTGATTGGAATATTTTGCACTTTTGATACTTGTTAACAATTATAAGGCAAGAAAAATTACAGGTAGAGTAATCCACAAGCTTTTTTTATGTAAGAACATCAATTCATCCATTTTATGCTAGAAATAGGTTTGTACCCTCTCACTACCTCCTAGTCTAAAAACAGGTTCTAACATTTCAAATATACCAAAATGTAGATGTATCTGTCATCACATTCCTGATTAATAAGGTTTACCCTTGTAGGACCTTAACCTTCCGTAGTATTGTCATCAAATTTTTTAATTTTATGAATTAGTTTTCTTTCAGTCAAATGTTTTCTATAAAAATCTCATGGAAAACGACTGAATCACAAAAACAAAAAGAAGAAACCTAACATCCTTTACTACATTTAACCCTCACAAACCCTTCCTTTTAAATTTGACAATCAAAAGCACAAAATTTGGAACTGTACAAGGTAATTACAAAATTTACCACTCTCACTTTACAGATAAGAAACTTGAGTCCTTGTTAGGTGGCAACAGAATAAATTACAGTTGTTCTCCTTGTAGAGGGGACAAGCACTATACAGGACGAGACTAGAAGCAGCACAGGAGGTACAGAGATTTTTATCAGCTAGCACATAGGTTAGAATCCTACCTACTACTTCTTAGCTGTATGACTCAGTTTCTTCATAGGGTTATAGTGAGGGTTAAAGAATACATAATACAGAACAAAGTAGTTCAAATATTGGTCCACTGCCCCACCTTTCCTTTATAATTAGTACCTGCCCTACTTCATTATTTATTTGATTGTCTTTGAATGTAAACTCTTGTGTCCACAGCATGCAAGAAAGCTTTGAGAAAACATCATTGCCTGGGCTGGTGCCTTATATGGGTCATAGATTCACCCAGTTTGTTAAGTAAATGCTTTGTTGGAGTTTTTCAGATCATTGCAAATGTGGTTTTTGTGTTTTTATTCTTGTTTGAAGTGAAATGTCAGCTTGGATATATTCATATGCAAGTGTTTCGAAGAGAAATAGAGATCACTTTGATTATTTCCTATTTAGCATCATCCTGCCCACAAAGGCCTTCAACTAACACAAATGTCAATCTCCCAGCACGAAGTCTAATTAGATCTAGGCAACAGGAATTCCTCTCATATCCCTGAAATCTTCACTCCTCCTCCTCTCTCTATTGCTCTTACACCCAAGGAAAGGTGGGTCAATGAATCAATACATGATTTGCCCCTTTGTTTCCCATTTCTATGGTTATAGTAATATACAATAAAGCTCAGAGAAAATTCCTTCTCTCCTCCTTACTACAGCCAACATCCAAAACCCCTCTCTAGAAGACAAAAAAATCTATCTTGTTGCTGCCAAAGGACTTCATACAGGCTGTCACCCCAGTCACTAAAAGGCCTAGGCCCAGTGCCATTATCTACATTAAGAGAAAGGAGGAAGGGGTGAAAATCACACTCAGCCTCAATCCAGACAGTGAGATTTAAAAAAAAAAAATTACATCTGAAAAAGAGTTCTTAGCACATACCTGGCCAGTGTCTTTAGAAGGAAGACGCTGTGTGTGGCAGCTAGGTGAGGGGAATGGGTGTGGTTAAAATGAAGTGTGGGACTGATTGAAAAGGGCAACCTTGAAAGAGTTGCAGAAGGAATTTGCATTTTAGTAGAACCTACCCAAGAAAACAAAATACCTTTTTCATTACACACCAAAGTATTTACCAACATGACAATTACAGTTGCAAATCAGAAAAAGTACTTACAAGAATATTTTGTATTGTTTCTATCAATAAAAAATTATATATACAACAATTTGCAAAAATAGATAGTCGTTTTCAAAGCATCTCTTAGAAAAGAGTATTAATTACATCAACCAGAAAAGACAAATATCTATATAGAAAAGTGTCATAACTAAACAGGTTTAAATACCAAAAACTGCACTGTGAATACTTTCTTCAAAATAGCATGAAGCTATTTTAGTAAAAAAAAAAAAAAATGTCTGAGAAGACAGGACACTAAATAAAAATGAAATGCTAAAATACGCACTAAAATTTTGTTTGGGAGTTAAGTGAATTTTTCAAATTAAATGTCTATTTTGTACTTTTTCCATTATAATCATCTCAATTACTAAAACTTTAGAGATTATGACAAGTCCAAGGTGAAAATAAAGTTTTAAAGATAACATGTGTCCTTACTGTCACACTAGGAAATGACCGATCATTTTGTGCACCTAGAAAAGTTACCTATAATACTGATGAAGAGTAAATTTTGAAATGATCAAAGAAGAGATAAAAGGAAATAGTTAAGATTATCAGAGTAGTTAAAAAGTTACCCTAAGAAATAAAAACAATTTAATTTTAACCCTTCATCACTAACTGCATAGTTGGGAAAAATGAATCAAGCGGTTACTCAAAAAAGATGACTCATGTAATTTATCTGGATATTGGAGAGAACTTATAAATACAAAAAACAGGGCATAGGAGGAAGACACAATCTTTCGATTTATCTTTTTATTTCAGGGGCAGACCATGACTTACTGATTTGAGGATTCAGATCTACAGAGAACAAAACAAATATCTGCACTACATACACAAAGGAAAAACACAAGAATCAGATAGGATTTTAGCTACATCTCTATGATGTATACTGCTAAAGAGTCATCCATTCCAGCTTTTTGATTATTCCTCAAAGTAGTCTAAAGTTTGTTATTTTCAAAATATTCCTCAGTTTTTAACAGGATAGTTTAGTAGGACATATGAAGGAAAAGAATCTTGACCGTTTGTTAATATCGGTATGTTATTTCCTTTTTCAATATACCAGTTACCAAAAAACCTAAAAATGAGCCCCAAACATGTGAATTCTATTATTAGTTACATTAACTACAAACTAATACCATTGATTTCATTATGAAAAAGCAGGTTTCTTGACTCAGGAACACCTAATGTGAATTAACTAGAAGGGAATCACTAATATAATACTGTCCTCAACAGAGTAACAAGAAACATTTCCTTTTTAAATTTTTTATTTATCTAGGTTAGTTGTTACATTTCAAATGCAGTTAGATAAAAGACATAAAGAAAATGCAATAAAATGAAATCACAGTAATTTATTTGATAACATTCTTCCCAAATCTTAAAGTTATAATATGAATAAGACTGCTACTAAAGAATACACTTCCTTGTGAATTATTCCTTCATTCTTTAGGATGTCTTTTATGCTGCGGTAATTTAACATAATATGAAAAGACTGGGGGCGGGGAGGTTCCCTGGTGGTGTAGTGGCTGGGCTTCGCGCTCTCACTGCTGCAGCCTGGGTTCGATCCCAGCTCAGGGAACCAACCAACCAAAAAAAAAAAAAAAAAAAAAAAAAAAAAAAAAAAAAAAAAAAAAAAAAAAAAAAAGAAGAAGAAAAGAAAAAAATTAAAAGTACAACATACAGAAAAAATTTAAAAAGCAAAGAGAAAAAAATAAAAACTAAGTAAAAAGAAAACAGTACATATAGAACCTCAGAAGTTTTTCATGATAGTTTACAACTCATAAACTCAAACAACTATGCTAGACAAATTTAAAATACAAATTTCTTAT
>PVJL010010891.1:0-46350 GCA_004026885.1 Lyroderma lyra
GAGGGGGTGGGAGAGGAGGGGGGGAAGCTAAATATAAGGTGATGGAAAGAGAAGTCACATTAGGTGGTGAACTTATTATACATCAAGTTGACAATGCACTGTAGAATTGTATGCCTGAAACCTATGTAATCCTTGCTAACAGATGTCACCCCAATAAGTCTAACAATAAAAATGAATTAAAAAAAAAAAAGAAAAGAAAAATACTACCTAATATTCAATGTAGTTTTAAAATTTTCACTGAAAAGTGAGTTTTTATTTTGTTCTGATTATGTAAATGTCATTATAACACACACACACACACACACACACACACACACACACTCACACACGAAATTAAACCCAAATGAAAGCCGAAGTTCCAGAGATAAAACACCTTTCAACATTTGACTGAGCTTTCCTGTACCTTATAAAATTAAATTATATTTTATAATATAAAATTATGACTTATTTTTTAAAAAGTTATAGAATATATGGGACACTATATACCCACCAAACAATTTATAAAATAAAATACATAGTCGAAACTCCTGGTGTACCCCTCCTACTTCTCATTCTCCTCCTATTCCTTGCTCCACGCAAGGTAACCGCTATCTTGAATTTCAGTGCTTAGTTCTATATTCTTACCAAATATACTCGTATTCATATATAGTATTATTTTTCATGTTTTTAAACTTTATACCAATCATATATTACATTACCATACCACTTGCTTTCTCTCTTAATATTATATCTTATGAGGTTTATTCATATTAATAGGTAGCACTAATTGGGTTATCTTCATTTGTATATAATATCCCACCACCGAAGCATAATTTCCCAAATAATGAACATACTATTTCCAAATTTTTACTACTATAAATAGTGCTTCAATGAATTTCTTCTACATGTATCCTTATGCACATGTGAGAGAACTTTTCAAGGCTATGTATAATCTAGCAACGAAATTACTGAGCTGAAGAAAATAACCCCCAGTACTAACTTTATTGATTTCCAATTACGCTCCAAAGAGGCGGTACCAGTTTATACTCCTACAAGTAATGTACAAGATTCCCAATGCTCCACATGGTTGCTAACATCTAAACTGTCATATAATTTCTGACAACCTGAAAAGTTTTCCATTACGGCTTTACTTTGCATTTACTCAATTACTATTGAGAGTGATAATTTTTTTCATATCTATACTTTTGTGTCTCCTCTTCCACCAACTGCCTGTTTATATCTTGTCTATTTTTCTGAATTGTCTCTTTTTTCTCTTGATTTGTAGGAGACTTTTATATATTTTGTATCCTTTATAGGTTATGTGTGTTGGAAATAAATATCTTCTCCCTGTCTGTGGATTTTTTTAATATGTTGTTTTCTGATTCAGAGACATTTTAGATTTTAAGGCCACAGAATTTATTAATTTTTTCCTTTATGGTAGTACTTTCATGTTTAATTGTTTTCAATTATCCATAATTACTCATTTTAAACACTGTGAAAAATACCTTAAAATTTTAGAAATCCTAACAGCGATTTTGGTGCTAATTTATGAAAACTAGAAGGCAAATTTAACTAGAAACTGAAATTGATCTAGTTTCATTGTCCAAGGTCAATGACATACAAAGAGTAAGCAAACAAAAGATAAAGGAAATTAGATTATTTCTTTGTTAGTTAAATGAAGGTATTTTCGGTAAAAGTTTCTTCAAATTATACTAACATTTCATGTTTCTTTTAAAGATAAGTAATGGTATGTATAAAAATACATGGATTACACTGTCAGTGATTTCTAAGAATCTGAAAAAACTAAAGTTTTACTTCAAAATAGGAAGCATAATTCATGTGACGTGAAAAAAAAATACCTAGGATAGAAATTTTAAAACTTTAACTTTAAAGAATAATTAGCGAATTCTAATTAGTTTTGTTCATACTCCCAGTCAAGGTCAATTACTTGTTTTTACTCAGTTATGGAAACAGTTCAGTTATAGCCACAAATGAAATACCTGAATTGCAAGGCTATGAACTTCATCCATAATGCCCAGTAAAGTAGAGATTCGAGTACAGCTTGTATCCTGGGACCCACAGTTAAGGAACAAGATTGTAAAAACATTTTGGCAAGAAACTCATCTATGTGAACAACACTTGATTTTTAGAATAATTCTATGTTTCATATTTATGCTTTATCTTTTTCAAAATATTGTTTTAGTGTAGGGGCAAAAATCCAGGCTAAAGTCATCTACATAAATATCCATAGGGCAAATTTGTTTCTATGTCCCACTCTACAATAACAAACAATAAAGGAATTAAAATGTTTTAAAGAATTTGGTCCAACAATATAGGGCTGATGAGGAGGAACCTTATTGCATTTTATAGACCTAAACTAAAACTACATGTTAACTACAGTTACAAAAATAGTTTTTAACAGAGTAATGTCGCCACCGAAGAGCTGTTTTTTGTTTTTACCTAGAACTGATCCCACACAGGGGGGTGGAGAAATAAAATACAAATTCCACCTTTAAGGTTTTACTATGAAAAATTTCAGTTGGAAAGACAATTTTCCTTTTACAGAGTGACTCCTCATTATCCAAAATAATGAGGAATAAAGATGGCCTGGATAAAGAAAATCCACTAAGGGTTCCAAAACCTCATTTTGGAAAACCATTTCATTCTCTAACATCATCAAATAATTTAACAGAAAGGCACAAAAGGAAGAAAGAGGACTGTTCTATCTTTCTTACTTTACTATGCATATTCATTAACAAATAAAGGTGTTAATGAGCATGAAAATAGCTTAAAAACGATCCAAAGAAGAAATAAGCAGCAAGCAAATCCAACTTACTTAAGTTGTGCTTTCAGGATATGACAAGGCCAAGCTAAACCACCATTCCCCACGTCCCAGAGAACTCAAGAGAGCCAAGCCTGCATCATCCTGCTCTCACCCTGGAGTGTTTTCTTGGGAGTAACACCAAGCCACTTTCCAGTGAAGTCTTTAGGGGTCAGTTAGGGATATGGTGTCATTCGACCACACTGCGGCCTCTCTCTCCAGAAATAATGACAGGCATGTGTTTTTAAAATCAGCTCTCTCCATTTCTAAGACAAGGATTGGAGTGCTGTCTTTAGCATTTCAGCTGTTATTAAACCAAAAGTATTTTAGTTTCTATTGAAATAATATTATAGCTTCTATTATTTCATCTCACTATTTAACATTTTTTCTTTGTACAACTTTCATTTTTAAAATCAGCAATATTTATCCAGCTTCACAGTAAATTTAGTATAAGTTGAGTAAATTTGTACTAAAAGCATTTAGAGGTCCCAGATGAAAAGAAATTCAGCCCCACTCTGGTTGTATTGGAAGTCTATTCCATCAACACTTAAAATTAAGTGGTGCACTGGCTGAGATATGGATTTACATTTTACAACAGATTTTCCTAGTACATACTCACTATAGAAAGTTTGAAAAAAAGATAAAAAGAAAATAAAAATCCCTAATCACACCAATAAAGATATAAATATCAGCTACCAGCCAGATATTTTTTCTTCAGTGTAAAGGAATATCTATAATTTTAAAACATAAATTGGTTTTCTGTGTCAACAGTTTTATTGCAATTTAAAAACAGTGTCAACAGTAATTTCTCACATCATGAAATGCCCATTGACAGCCTGAATTTTTAATGGCTGTATAATATTTCAACCAATGCACATGCCATAACTCATTTCATTATTCTTCTATTGTAGTTACTTCCAATATGTTGCTATAGTAGCAGGCTTATCTAATATATACACCCAATTAGCAGTTCATATTACTGCCTTAGAAGAGATCTCTAAAGGCAGAATTACCAGGACAAAGGGATACATTTTTTTAAAGTGCACCTTGACAGGTATTGACTATTTGCTAAAAATAACAGTACACTTCCACCAGCAGTACATGCAAACGCTCATTTCACTGTAGCCTTCTCACTTGCACAGATCATTTTCCTTATGTTACTCAACTATTACCTTGATATGTTATCCCCTTATTTAATTTGGGTTTCTTGGACAACGAAAAATTTGAATTTCATCTATGATAAGCAGTATACAGGGTGGCCCAAAAGTAGGTATACAATACATCTACTTTTATTTATTGTATATCAGTGTACATGTGTATCCATTCAAGCTATTGTGAGGTATTTCATTGATTCAACTGTATACCTACTTTTGGGCCACCCTGTATAGAGTCTCTTTGTATATTTTATGCAAATATTTTATAAAAACCCACATATAAAATGTACAAATCAACAAGGCCGAAACCTTAATAATAACATACAAGAGCTATCCAGAAAAAAATCCAGTAATAAATGCCTCTATTTTGCATATTACGTGGCTGGATACTTTCCAGATAGCCCTCATATGTAGTTATCATCATATGTACATATACATTTATAGCAAATTAATTTCCCTAGTTTATCATCTGACTTTAAATTTATGTGTTAAATGACCTTTCAAATTCACTCCTAGGTATGTATCTAAAAGAAATGAAAAAAGGTATCATAAAAACTTGTATACAAATGTTCACAGTATCATTATTCATAATAGCCACAAAATGGAAATAACCCAAATTTTCATCAACTGATAAATGCATAAACAAAATGTGGTATATGCATATAGTAGAATGTTATTTGTCCAGAAAAAGGAATGAAGTTTTGATACATGCTACAGCATGGATCAACCTTAAAAACATTATGCTAAATGAAAAAGTCAAGTCACAAAAGGCCACATATTATATGATTACATTTATATAAAATATCCAGTACAAATAAACCTATAGAGACAGAAAATAGATTGTAGTTGCCTAGGACTGGGGTGATCAGAATAAAGACTGCTAATGATTTCTTCATGGGGTGATGAAAATATTAAAAAATTAATGTTAATAGTTTCACAACCTTATGAACGTACTAAAAATCATTAACTTGTACACTTTACGTGGGTGAATTTATGTATATATGTACATGTGGGCATGGTATGATTATATCTTAATAAAAGTATTTTTCAAATGTATGTGATAATATACAGTGATCTATTAAGACTCCCACAAAAAAGTAAACTCATCGCTTGCTCTAATTTTTACAAGTTTTTAAATACTGCATATTTATTAAAGCTATGTTTAATTAGATAACAGAATGCACAGAGCAATTATTTCTTCTTGGAAGACTTACCTATTATTCATCTGAAATATATCTCTTTAACCTATTTGATGAACTTTGCCTTAAATTCTATTTAGTCTGATATTAACATAAATATTAATATGACTTTTTCACTTATGTAGAGTATTTTTCTTCAAATCTCTAATATCAAGGTTGCTTTCTTCTTTAGAGATATCTCTTGCACATATACAGCTTAATGCTGTATTTTATTTTTAAAAGTCTAAGATTCTATTAAAAGGGACTTTTAACTCATTCACCATTACCTATTATCAATACTTATTCCTATCATAATATATTTCATTCATTTACTATATTTCTTGTTTTCTTTTCTCTGACTTTGGTTGGAATGATAAACTTTATTTTTTACTCTCATGATGTGTATTAAATATCTTACTTGTGGTTATTATTCACATTGTATTTCAGATTATGTTTCTCTAACAAATTGTAGAGTTAATCTGAATCTTTTTCCTAAAAACAAAAAAATACTTTCTTACTTCTTTTTCTTCTACTCTCCCATGTTGAGCTGATCTGATCTAGACTGATATATTTAAAGATTAACATTTTAGATAAAAAAACTATGACACTCAACTCTATATACATTCTACTGTGTGTTATGTATTGTAAAGCTCTCCACTGTTTCCTTACCTCAATACTGTTTCCTCACCACATGCTTTTCCCTTCATTGGACACCCCCCTCCCCTTTTGGTCAGGAGTATTTCCATATATAATACTTTAAAAAAAAACCTGTAACAATCAGAGAAGGTGAATCATTACAGGTCCAAAAATGCTTTTATTTTCCTCTCACACTGATTTACTACTTTGCCTGAATATAGAATTATGGGTTCAAAATAACTTCCCCCACAACTTTAAGGCTACTACATTTCTACCCTCTATCACTTGTTTTTACCAATAAGAGGACTGATGTTAATCAATCTAGTTTTCCTCTGTAGATAAACTAGGTTCTCTGGAAGCTTTCAGGTTCTCTTTATCACTGAAATTCTGAAATTTCATAGGACGGCAAGTGAGCATTAAGTCTTTTGTTATTCTTTCATTCAGCACTTTCAGATTTGTCTATCTTTAGTTTGGAGAAATTTTCTGATTATTCCCCCCTAGTCTCTTCATTTATACGAATTAGATGAATGCTGAAGCTTTAGAATGTTTTCTATTATCATACGACTTTGTGCATGCTTTCCACCTTTTTCAGTGTAAGACTGTATTCTAAAGCAATCTCTTAGCTCAGTCTTCCAATTCATTAATTTACTTTTAGCTGTTTCTACGCTATCTTGTTTGGGTTTTTATTTTAAATCTCAACAATCATATTTTTAAATCCTAAGGTTAGCCTAATTTCGTTATATCCCATCTTTATTTGATAAATGCAATAACCTCTCTTGTCTCTCTGTGAATATTAATTTTACTTATTTCACAGTATGTTGTCTATTCATTGTTTCACTGGGTGTTATTTTTTGCTTATTAAATTTGGTGCCTCATTTTTCTATCACAGGTTTTCCTCAAAAGTTTAGTGATTCTTGGTAGCAAGATTATTTCAGAATTCCTATGTGGCTGTCTGTGTATCATGTATTTACCATTATCTGCCTCAAGTGATAATGCTGTCACATTATCAGGAGTTTTTCTTGCCAGGATGAGGCTTTCTTGAGCTTCCTGACAATCAAAGGCTACCTGAGGATGTCCTAGCCTCCTTGGCTTCTGTATGTCACACTCATTGCTTTAGCCTGGATTCAAGTATACTGAGAGAGGGGTCACTACAGGCCTAGCCACTCTATACACACTTCCTTTCTCAATACCGGAGGCCCCCTTCCCACTACTTGAATGTGACTCTGGTTGGAGAACATCTTTGTTCCATAGATTCTGAGGTATCCAGCCCACTAGGTTTTGTTTTTCCATGGGTAATATTTTCCTCATGCTTATCTTTCAGAAATTCCTGAAATTTCCATGCGCTGATAGATCCTTTCTTGTTTTCCTATGCTATTATCAATTTATTCATGTAAGCATGGGTTTATATAGGTATGTATGTATGTACACACACACACACACACACACACACACACAACCTTTTCTTATAGAACATTTGGAGTTGAATATATGCCAGTGGTGGTGGTAATGCAGATAAAGAATATCATGAGCTTAGCTTACCATCTTCATCCCTTGATGTTATTACTTGCTAAACAGTCTGTAATCCAATGTAAATATAGCTATTTCTCTTAATTTCACACTTGTACATAAAACTCCTATTTGATATCTTTTCTTGGATTTCTTATGGGTATCTTGAATTTAACAAGTCCAAAACAGAGTTACTGATCTTATCCTTACCAAATCTGCTCTACTTAGGCATCGTCCACATACAGGACCTTTGGAGCAAATTCTTAGTAATTCCTTTCCCTCACTCATCACCAAGTAGTCCCTACAAAATAGATTTAACTTCTTTCCAATTCTAATGCCATTAATTTTGTACCAGCCACCCTCATCTCTCACCTGGACTATGTAATAGCCTCCAAACTGGTCCTACTGCTTCTCCTCTTTCCCTATAAATCATTCTCCCCAGAGCAGCCAGAGTAAATGTTTAAAAATACAAATCAGATCATGTCATTCCTCTGACACTTGGATGCCTCTTAGTCCAAATTGCTATAAAACAGAAATACTCCCAGTTAAGTTCTAATATATGACAAGTTACTCCAGGCTTAGCCAGTGTGATCCTGGGTAAAAATACTAACTAGTCTAGGACACAGTTTCTTTTTCTTTCAAAAGGGTTGTATGATTTCTAAGGTCTCTTCCATTTCTAGTGATCACGGTTCATGACCTAATGTACTATTTCTTTAGAGAAAGTATAGTACCTATAACTCAAATCTCATTAAAATTATGCAGAGAGTAAAATTTTATTTCAGGTTTAAGACTTTTCATCAAAGAAGAAAATAATTCAACTCAAGGTTCCTAGAGACACCATGGATTCACTTTGCTAAGATTTAGTGCTGTCCTCAATTGCCCAATAAACACAACCTTGAGAACTGAAAATCCATTTAACAACAACAAGAAGCACTATTACTACTATTATTATCACACAGTAACAAGGAA
The DNA here is from genome assembly GCA_004026885.1 of Lyroderma lyra. Classification (NCBI taxonomy): domain Eukaryota; kingdom Metazoa; phylum Chordata; class Mammalia; order Chiroptera; family Megadermatidae; genus Lyroderma; species Lyroderma lyra. The sequence continues at coordinate 8,244 of PVJL010010891.1, forward strand.
AAGCTTTTAGCTCATACTGGGTAACGACCAAAAACTAACTATAATAATCAAAGGAGAATGGAAAACAAATAGAAAGTCACAGTAGGTAGCAAAAGCTTCTTCCTGAAAGATCAATAAAAATCAATAGTTCATACTGGTTTACAAAAAGAGCCCACATATTTCCTTTTTTCCATAACCCCTCCATTTCATAATAATGTTAAAAGGAGAGATCCTCCAGATTAAGTTACTAGTCAGAGCTAATGTTTTAATAGTCTTTAAATCTGACTACGATCAATTCTAAGTCTGATTCAAAGCCATAAACATGGAAAAATAAATCCCCCCTTCTCCCACAAACTGGATAACTTTGAAAATTGGAATCTATTCCCACCGACACTGATAGATTTCATAAATTAAATGATCCACATTGCTTTACCTGATACATTCCAACTCCAATATGCTTTGGCTCAATTTTCACCAGCTCAGCTAAGGGATCTTGTACTCGCCTTGCAATGGAAACTGGTGGGGGGAGAATCAGAAAACAAGTATGTCTTAATGTGAAAAGCAGTATCCAAATAATTACTTATGTTAGTTCCTCATAACACAGGTACTTATTCCAACCCTCTTTATCCCCTCCCCAAAAGCCCAACAATTTTATAAAAAGTTAATGTAAAATTACAGGATTAATTATGCTACCAGAACCCTTAGGCATTCTTGAGCACAAACAGAATGAAGGGGTTATACACTTGTTGTTATACTTACACAATTACCTATTCATTCTTTAAATACAAATACAGCATAGAAGGGCACCTCACATTTTAAATAACAAGTAGATATTTGTTTTACTTTTAAACTGTATCATTACAAACATGACATACATTTGTATGTCAAATATACTAATTAGCACTAGATGAGTAAATGACAAAATCATGTTATTGAAACCAGACACCAAGTCAATGGCTAGTGAATACACTTGTACTGCCTTGACTATGACTGCAAGATTACCTTGTGAAGTGATCTGAGCTACAACTGCTTGTCTCCTAATACACACACAAAATCCTAATCACATCTCTTTCTGAATCATCACAATTCATGTTCAAGAGACTTGAGAGTTAATTTCAAACATTCCTTTACTTGTGTCATTTTACTTCATCATCATTTATTGTCATCTGTTTTTCCTACCAAATGTTAACAAAATTTTGTATCTAATTTAGCTTATGAGATAGATTTAGCTAAAGAAAAGAAATTTAATATGTATCTTAAGAATACTTCTAAAGGCAGCTATTTTTCCCCCCAGGTAGTGTAGTTACATTGAGTCTTTAAATATGAATAGCTTTTACTTTTTAAATGTGTGAAAACTAATCTACCTACTTATATAGAAGGCTGCATGAAATATAAATTCATTAAGTGAAGACACTAAGGCCATTAAAGGAAATCCCATACCTGTTTTTATGTTAAAACTCAAGGTCTGGCAACAGAAGCCACCTCTTAAAATAACTACCAGATTCTTCCATCAGTGATTTGTACCATCTCTCACCAGATGAGATCTACTGTGAATATCAAGTTTACTGCACGGTCATTCAAGTCTTTTTCACATCTTTATTATTATGTCTAATATATAGTGGCAATGGTAGCTTACAAAGCAAGCTTAAAGCATAATAAGCTGGGGTCATAAAATCTGCCTATTTCTCCCACAGAGGAGATGGGTATTCCAAGGCTTGCACATAGTATACTTTACTTATCAAACTTCACAAAAGGTTAATTAGTGTAAGCACTGTAGGCTTCAAGAGAAATTCTTTCCTCTAATAACCACATTTATAATTACACATTAAAAATATATGCCACCACTTGATAGTCTCTAAAAGCAAGTATTATTTCTTTAGTCTATCCTTTGTCTATATGTAATATAATAACTGTTTTCAAACATATACATACATTGCCAAAATACACTGCTGATTAAAAAAGAAAACAACCTCTAACAGTAAAACAAGTTAAGGATATAGGCATCAGAACGTTCACTGTCCAGGAAGGCAGTATGAGAAATTCAATAAAATGATATCAATAATAGGTAAATGTCTCAAATCAACCCCTTCAGGAAAACGTACCTTATGAAAACCTAAACTACAAATTGGGTAAAACAATTTCATAACTTGATATATGTGGGTAGATTCCCATATTTCAAAGGGTTTTAAACTATTTTCTACCTAGTTCCTTTCTAACTGTTTCACTGCCAGTGTTCCTTTTGTTCAACCTAACATTGCTAAGTGCAGTAACAATGGATTGAAAATGATGGTTTCTAGGTGATATATCAATTCTACAGTAAGTCCTAAGAGCCTTTGGAGTCACCAATAAACAACCTTGACATAGATCCTAATATTTTTAGAATGGATATTTCCATTTCAGATGCTGTTCACTCTATATAATTTAAAAACTCAAGCATGGAAGAGGTATGAGGCAGGAAGAAGGAGGGAGATGAATACTGTTTAAATAGAATTTGAAAAGTAGTATTCCCAGACTTTAGAGAAAAGATGGTGCTTGTTTTCCTGCTGGCAGAAAAACCAAGAAAAGAGTTATGTAACAGACAGTAATAATGCACACCTGTAGGCCGAGCATGACCAGGCTGATAAGTGAGAGACAGACTGGTAGTTTAGACAAAAGGAGTTACTAGATTGCTGATAAAGAAAATAAAGAGAAGAACAGTCATGACCCAAAACTTGGGGCACATTCACATTTTGAGAAAGAAAAGAGAAGAAAACAGTGAAAGAGGCAGAGATGAATGGTAAGGAAAGCATAGTAACAGAAGTATAAAAGACTTCTGGAAAATGTTAAACAGTTACTATAAGTCCCTTAACTTACTCCTAGGTATACACTCAAGAGAAATGAAAACCTATGTCCACATAAAATCTTGTTCATAGTGGCATTATTCATAATAGCCAAAAAAGTGAAAACAACCCAAATATCCATCAACTGATAAATGAACAAAATATAGTATACCGATGTAATGGAAAATTATTTGGCAATGAAAAGGAGGGAAGTGCTGATACGTGATACAGCATGGATGAACCATGAAAACATTACCCTAAGTGAAAGAAGCCAGTCAGTCACAGAAGACCACATAGTTTAATGATTCTATTTATATGACATTTCTGGAATAGGCAAATTCATATAGACAGAAAGTAGATTAGTGTTTGCCAGGGACTAGGGAGAAGAGGGAAAGGGGGGCTGATTGCTATTTAGTATGGGGTTTCTCTTTAGGGTGGTGAAAATGTTCTAAGATTGGCTAGTAGTTATAGTTGTACAACTCTGATTATACTAAAAAACACTGAGATGCACTTTAAAAGGGTAAATCATATGCTATGTAAATTGTATTTCGTGATCATGGTATCTCCCCTGCCAGGTAAGTATGTAAATTGTATTTCAATGAAGCTATTATGTATTTTTAAAATGCAGTATATCCAAATACACTAGGGCTGTCCGAAAAGTATCCAGCCGTGTAATATGAAAAATAGAAGCATTTATAATACTGCCTATTCTGTCCACATGAGACATCAATGTTTCTCTGTACTACTGCTACTATTCATCATTGTTCAGGAAATTCTAGTTAATGCAATTGGATGAGAAAAAAAAGAAGGTACAATTACTGAAAAGATGTAAACTAGATTACTATTTGCAGATGATGACTGTCCAGAAAATCCAAGAAATCAACTAAAAAAATATATATATCAGAACTAATAAAATTTCAAACAGTTGGCTGGTTTCAAGACCTTCAGGCAAAAGTTGATGCTCCACCATATGCCATCAACAACCAATAAGAAAATATCATGGAGGAGAACCCATTTACTGTGTGTGTATGCATGTGTTTGCCTATTAAAAAAAATAAATACGCAGAACCTGGATGAAGGTATAAATTTAACAGACTTTCACCCTATTTCTAGAGTTTTTAACATATGAATTAATTGGCTAAGTTTTACATAGAAAAAAAATGCTAGGAAAAGTGCAATTAAAACATTTAAGCAAGTCATATTATAAGCCACAGTAACTGAGAGTTCTTGCAATGTGGCTGACTAGATAGATCAATGGAAATAGGAAAAAAAGTGCATGCAGAAATTTAGTGTTTAATAATTGGTAATTTGTTAAATGGTAGTGAAATTCAATGTGTAAAGGAAGATAATAAGTGATACTGAGACAAAAAGTTCCACATCAGAGAACAAATTACATTAGATATACCAAACGCAGGGTGGGGGGGGGGGGGGGGGCAGAGATGGAGCCCAGACTAAGTGAAGACTATTGTCCTAATACAGGGGTTCCCAACCCCCGGACCATGGACCAGAACTGGTCAGTGACCCATTAGAAATTGAGCCACACAGCAGGAGGTGAGCAGCAGGCAAGCCAGTGAAGCTTATCTGTATTTACAGCCACTCCCCATCACTTGCATTACCACCTGAGCTGCCTCCTGTCAGAGCAGCAGAAGCATCAGATTCTCATAGGAGTGTGAACCCTACTGTGAACTATTCATGCAAGGGATCTAATAGATTCCATGCTCCTTACGAGAATCTAATTCCTGACAATCTGAGGTGGAGATGAAGTGGTGATGGAAGTACTGAGGAGCAGCTGCAAATACAGATTAACATTAGCAGAGAGGTCTGACTACAGAGACCATAATAAATCAATTGCTTCCAGATTCATATCAAAACCCAATCAGTGAGAGGCAAATGACAATTAAGCTGCATCTGGTAGCAGGTTTTATAGCTGCAAGTGAGTTGTATAATCATTTCATTATATATTAAAATGTAATAATAATAATAAAATAATAATATAAATAATGTGCACAATAAATGCAATGCACTTGAATCCCTCCCACTCCCTTGGTCCATGGAAAAATTGATTTCCACAAAACTGGTCCCTGGTGCCAAAAAAGGTTGGGGACTACTGTCCTAAAAGGTAAACAACCAGAGCTAGTATTTTGTACAATGCACAACCTGTGCAGCCATATTCAGCATTGAAAGCAACACTTCTCCCTCATTCATTGAGTGTCTTATATGCAAAGGACAAAGGGGGTTCTATGGTTTTGATTTTCACAGTTCTATGAAATACCTAGAATCTTAAAGCTTCTAGAGCAAATAAATTTATTGCTTAAAAGATTGTACTAAACTGCTCTCTTTAAAATTTGCCATATTCTATTACCTAATAATATCAAAGTGGAAATTTTTATTTTTAAAGTCCACCACTCATTTCATTTTATCTTTCCCCTTGCCATCAAATAGCATCCAATGAAGATAAAACTCCAATGCTGTCTTATTTCAACACTCTAAATTAGAATCTTTTCACTATAAGCCTTATTAAAATGTAGTTTTAATAGTCTTGATACAAAGCTATTAAAATCCTGACACACTAATAATTATATTTTGAATAAAAAGCTGACAAGTCTGTTCACCTAATATAAATATTCAAATACCTTGATTGTGGTGATCATGGTTACTTATCTAGTATAAATTTTTCAAAATTCATAGATGGTGTACCTAAAAAAGTGTGAATTTAACTTTGTGTAAATGTACTTTTAAATGAAAAATATATATTTTTTCTCTGAAAATATCTTTTTAAAAAATTTTCTTCTTTCTGTAGTCTCTATTTCCTCCAAGGAGGAGAAAGTAGAGACTTCTATTTTCCAGAAGTCTCTATCCCCCCACCCCCACTCCCCAAAAACCCTGGTATATTTGGGCATCTGTTTTTAAAATAGAAGTTTTCCTTACATGTTAGATGACCCTTGACTGTCCTCCATGGGTAGGGTACTGAAAAGGTGACTTGTAAGTGTTTTGCTCAAAAGGTGAGGTTTTTTTTCAACTGTGGGCTTCATTTGCTACAGGGAGATCTGACCATTTCTTTGTGGAATCTGTGATTTCAGTGTCTTTAGGTGTTTTGTCTCATGTTGATTAGAATCCCCTAATCTGCTGCAGGGAAGATTCAGTCCTCCCTAAGGTCTCTACAACAGGATGTAAATAATTATTTAATCCCTCTTTTTTTTTTTTTTTCAGTAGGTTTCCCCACTCTCATGTATAACCTGTGTCCCCTAGTATAGAAACCTTGCTTCTGTTTAACCCCCTCCAGAGAATAAATCTCCAGTCTTCTGCAAAAGTGGAAGAAAGTTACTCAAAATGTGTGCAATGGGAGCTATGACTGTTTTGCTTTATTGATGTAAATTTCACATAATATAAAATTAACCATTTTAAGACATATAATTCAGTAGTATTTAGTATACTTAAATACTGTGTGAACCACCACCTCTATCAAGTTCCAAAACATTTCGTCACCCTAAAAGAAAACCATGTACCTATTAAGCAGTCTCTTTTCATTTTCCCTTCTCCCCAGTCACTGGCAATCACCAATCAGCTTTCTGTCTCTACAGATTTGCCTATTCTGGACATTTCATATAAATGTAATCATATAATACATAACCTTTTGTGTCTGGCTTTTTTCACGAAGCATGTTTTCAAGGTTCATCCATGCTACAGCATATATCAGTATTTCATTCTTTTCTATGGCTGAAAATAATATTTCATCGTATGAACACACCACATTTTGTTTATCCATGCATCTGCTATGGACATTTGGATAAATATCCAGCTCTTGATATTTTGCACAGTGCTGTTAAGAGCATCTTTGTGCAAGAATTTGTTGAGTACCTCAATTCTTTTGAGTAATACCTAGGAATGGAATTGTTGGGTTATATGGTATTCCACAACGAACTTGGTCCAGTTGCCTTTTAAACAGACTTTAAATCAAACCTCTTATTTTACCCTCACTCTCAGCCCTCCCAAATACTTCATACTTCTAAAGGTGCTTGGTACATTTCATGAACCTACAGGGTTTCCATGACCTATTTCAGGTTAGTTTTCTGTTTTCTACAACACTGTCTTAGAAATCAACTTTTTTTAAGGTGGCCAGATAACTTATTACTCAGCCATGTTTTCCAGCTTCAAAACTAATACTGTTATCTCCTCTCCCATTCTCTTTGTCCTAGTGAGTTTATATCCTCATTCTATCAAGTTACTGTGATTCTAATGAGATTTAAGAAAGAAGTAAAGGAATAACAGGTATACTCAATCTTTCATTTTAAACCAGAAATCCATAATAAACATTTTAATGCCACATCCAATTTAAATGCCAGTCATATACAATGTACTTATTATAGGGGAAAATAAGCATATATAAGGATAACCTCTGTTTTCAATAAACTAATAAACTGGTCAAGAAGATGGAGTAATTTGAAGTTCATTTCTTTATATATGTTTAACACTTACATGAATGGTGAGCTTCTGTTATATTCTGATACAGTAAACTTATGAAAGATTGAAAGGTAAAACCCACACCTACAGGTAGGTCAGGTCTCAAATGAAGAATGAAGTCATCCCTGGAATCAATCACTAGGAAAGTGAAAGACTTCTAGGCAGAAAACAGGAATTGAAAAGGAAGTGAGCCCTAGAAAACCAAAAGTGGAAACTCTCAGCTTCTTTCAAAATCTGCCTCCAGGACCAGACTTTGAAGACTCAAAATGTCTAGGTAGATGATCTGAGTTAATATGAAACAAATACAGTCATTGCCATGTGGACAAAGAAGGCAGGCATCATCTGCAGTGAATCACAAACTAAAGACACAGCTAGATTTTGAAATCATAGTAATTAGGACCAGATACCAATTCCCCTTTTTATCATTTCCTATTTTCATAGAATCTTGTTGGAATGTAGTAAGACTGTCTCACCTGTAATACTATGACAGTTATGTACCTGCACTGGCCAGTGTTGAAGAAATGGCAGCCCCCTTAACAGTGAGTGGGAGGTTGGAGGGACTGCCAGGGTTTTCCAACATTCTGTTGGAAGATTACATTCCAGTGTAAACTTGAGAGGTTCTCAATTTTATTTTTTATAAAGAAAAGTATTCTTTTATTATAGAAGTATACAAATTATTGTTATATGTACACACTTACTGGCTATGTGGCCTCTTTAAGACTTGGTTTCCTTGTCTATGAAGTGGAAATAATAAACGTCTCATGGGACAATTGTGAAAATTAAATAAAATGATCCTGGTAATGCATTTACTACAATGTTTCATATCTATAAGTGCTTAGCAAAGATTAGTATTAGCAGCTTCCACTATGATTATTATATCTACTCATTATTATTATTATAAGGAAAGTACAAAAAAAATATATTGCCAGGAGACAGAGACCACACTGAGCTGGTGTGATAGGGAAAAGCTGCTCAGAAGAAACAAGGTTTTGAGCTGGGATCTGAGTTTGAGATGATCATTTCAGACAGAAACTGTGTCATAAAATAAAAAAATGAAGGGAAACTATACGCTCTTCTGGGTATAAGAAAAAATTTTTTAGCTTTAAATTAATGCAAAAAAATTTCAAGTATATATCTCCAGGTATAGATTTCAGGAACAGCCAATGAACTATGATGGGAATATGTACGGAAAAAATTTCAATAAAAAGCCTATTACTAACAAAGTAGTCTAAATATCCACCTGTTATACAGAAAAATGATTGGACCAGACCTAATATTTTGCTTGTGATGCCAATTACATTCACCAGATGTATCAAAGTATCTTAATTTCTTCACACACAAGAATTTAACTTTTCCTCATCACAGAAACCAAAGCAACTTGATACAACTAAAAAGAAAACAGGCTGACTAAAACAATACACTAGTGATAATCCCTATTAACAAAACTGGTCATTTGACAAATACTTAGCAATAAACTGAAAGCCTGTGCAGGCTCATACATTTGATTATAAATATTTTATGTTAATATACAGTAGACCCTCAGTTAACCAGCACCCATGGGGGGGATTGAGAGATGCTGGATAAATGTAAGCAGACTCTCCATTTTATTGCTTGCTTGAGATTTTGCCAGTTGCTTGAGTCCAGTTAATGAAGAGTCTACTGTATTATTTTTTACCAACAAAAAGCTGTATACTAAATAAGATTTTGTCATAATAAGAGAACTTAGTGCATTTTATTACTTTTATTAACTTTCTAGCATTTAATTTTACTAAAGACATTTTGGGCTAATTTTTCACTATACTCTAGAATACTATGAAGTATTCCTTAAAAACAATATTCTTGCTCTTCTTTCCAATTATTATGCCAACCAACCGCTTCTTCCTAACATGCCTATTTGTACGCGCATATCTTCTAAATTTTCTTGAATACTGAAATATTTTGATTGCTATAAAAACAATCCAAATTGTTAAAAGCACATGCTTTTGGATGGTATACAGCTTCTTACCTGCACTTCTCAAATTAGGGTCCAGCCCTGGCATCTCTTTGTTAGCTTCAGAGCTGACACTGTAGATCGATGCTCCTGCTTCACTGACAATGCTGAGAAGAAAGAAAAGAGGAATATCATTTTCCAAACCTTTTGTCTGATCAAAGAAAGTAAAAGAATGAGACTAGATAAGAAAAAAGTTGCAGGGCAAAGTGTTCTTTATATCTCAATGATATCTACAGCATTTAATTTTTTATTAATATAATGTGATTAAGCAATGTTTTCTTCACATAGGAAATACATAGATTTAAATCCATAATGAATTCATTCAGTCATTTTCTGTCAGTAATAATGAAATAGTTTATAGATAAACACAATATACTTCCCCAGGATGCCAACTTCAAAATTTTCAGAATGTACACATGCTTAGTTTCCCTTGTGTTTATAATCCACTGACTGACATTTATGACTCCCATCTGAATTAGTCATTAAGCATCTTCGAAAGCACACAGACATGCATATTCTCACAGTAGATAGTATAAATGAACATACACAAAACTGCCATAAACACTGGCATTATTACTACCTAATTATAATTAACTACTACAATGTGAAAAGGAAAGGGATTAGACAGGGTATTAACACACTTCTTTTCAGGAGGGTCTGAAATCTTCTTTTTAGTAAGCATGAAATATTTTGCTTCATGAAGATGTTAAGCCACTTCATTTCATCATTTATTTAATCAAAGCATAACATGTATTATCCAATTCCTTTCTTCTTTGGCTCCAAATACTTTTCAAACCACAATGGGAACACTCTCTTACAGATGACATTTGATTGGTGGTTGATATTTGTGTTTATCAAGTATTTTAAAATTAGAGGTCCTCCTTAGGACATAATATAAAAAGAAACATCATCTACTCTAAATATTCACAATACTTATAGCTCTCTATCACATGACCATCTAGGTGTCAAGGTTTAAAAGCAGAAACATGTTAGTACTTAATTTTAATCCACTCTTAGAAACCTCCCTCCCTTTCTCTGATCCTTAATATTTACTTCAATTATGAGACAAGTTTAGTGCATAACTTCGAACGTACTGCCTCACTGTAACAATTCAATACTGATAAGTAAACGTGAAAAAGTTAGTTTGTTACCCCCTGCCTTTGAAGAATTCTTAATTAAACTCTAACAACATCTATATAAGCCACTGAAATTTGAGAAGATTATTTTGGGGAATAAGAAGATTTACATTTTTTTGCAACCAATCTCTACTATCCTAAACTTCGTAATAGAAGAAATGAACACTCAGCAATTGAAAAGTAGGCTGCTCATCCTGTCCCTCATCAATGCCATCATGATACAACAACAGGTAACTGAGTGTATATTATACACAAAGCACAAAACCAAACACCTTACAGATGTTATCTTATTTCATCCTTTTGAGGGGATTTTTATTTTATTTTTTTACAGATAGGCAATGTGTCAAAGGTCATACAGCTGGTAAGCAACAAAGCTGGATTTGAACCCTAACGTGTTTGATTCCCAAGTCTAAACTTTTCACCAGCACAAATCTAAGTAACTTGTAAATAGCCTCACAGTTTCTCCTTAAAATGAAAACCCCCATTTTTGTGCTAAACAACAAATGCAACATATTTTTAAGGAAGAACTATTTTTTTAAACAAGAGTCATAACTCATTTTTCTCTTTTGTTGCCTTCAATTTGATCAAAAGATAAAGTGAGTTTTGTTTTGTTATATATCTGAAATAGAATCTAAAGCATAAAGAAGTTTAAATATGTTCTACATTTCAGAGATTGGCTTTAAAATTAAAGGTAATTGTGCTTTTTCTACAAAATAAGATTTAGATTATGTTTATCTTCTACTATATAATGATCAAAAAGAAAATGTATTGTCAAATAAAGCTTGATATAAAGAAAATTCTTAATGTGGCATAATAAGATGCTAAAACCAACATATTAGCAGTGATTTTTCAGTTTCATTATTGTAGCACATCCTAATCTGGGGCCCGTGGACTTTCAAGCAGGAAGATGTAGGATTAATTAAAACTGTATATAAAATGTTTGTGTTCACACATTTTTTCTAGGAAAGGGGTTATAGTTTTCATAACTACTTAAAGAAATCCATAACCCCCCAAAGGGTAAGAATGACCACCACAGGATAAGAATATTCAATCACCAGCCATGAAAAATTAGGTTTCAAATGTAAATCAACAGTCTAACAAAGCTTTTTTTCTAAAACATTCAGAGTATCCACCAAGTGTAAACTGAAAGTATTGTTAAGAGAAAAGAGTATTTCAAAATATCTCACTACAAATTTATGTTCTATTATTGACAAAAGTCCCCCAAATTACCACTATTTAAGCAAAGGGAACTGAAATGGTAAATAAAAATTCCAATTAACTGTGGCCTTTAGCAGTTGGGTACCTGAGAATTTGCTGGGTGATTCACTGTCTCATGGAAGTTATAATTCTCAATAGACTAAGGGAAACTGTTGCAAAGAAAAATACTCAGATAATAAATATTCCTCCAAATACCACACTGCCACTTCTCTTAAACAGAGGAATACAAAACAGATGTGACACACTGCACCCAAAGATTTTAGATTAACATTAATATTAAATCAATACAAAATGCAGTAAATTTCATATGCTTTAGTTATTAGATAGAATGGATCCAATAAAGAGTTCAGTATTAAGCACAGATCAGAATGTTTAAATAATCTAAATGAACAGAAAAACCTCAACACTGATTACTTCAATATAAAACATGTAAGGATCTAAGAAGTATATGTGGCAAGAATTAAAAGAAACAAATCAAGCTGAGAGTGGTGATGATTTTTTCCAGGAGAAGTTGCTAAGAACAAAAGTTATAATGTCCCCTCCTGCTTTTTCCATTCTTATTTGGAGTTCAAGGATAGACATTCAGTAAAAAGTATACCAGTTTTATAAGCCACTTTCTGTTTATTGGAAAACTATTTAAAAATTGTTCCAATTACCTCTTTTATATTTTGAGGAAAGCAAAAATAAACTTAGGAAAAATTCAGATATCTAATGATTTAATGTATTATATTTCACAAAACAAATTTCTCTCGTGTAAACAAATTAGGTTCATAATCTTAGTAATATCCATAAAGCAGATAAGACTCTGAGCAGAATTTATTATTTGGGGGTAATTTAACTGACAGAGTTGTAATTGACTTAAGGTTTTGAGATTATTACAATACTCTGAAGCCCCTTCAAATTGCTAGTTTAGACAAACACCTAAATAGATATATATGGTATCTCAAACTTTAAATACATGAAAGTACATTTTAGAAGCTACCACTGGAGTTACATTTTACCAGGTCTATGTGTTAATGTGTCTAGAATTAAATTGGTACTTTTAAAAACAATTAATCTAATTCAGCACTATTCTATGGTCTTTCTATTAAAAAAACAAAACAAAAAAACAGACACTCATGACCTAAAAATCAAGTAAAATGTCCACAATATAGATAAGTTTCTTTAAATTTATTAAAAATTTTTTTACAAAAACTCTAAGTTAAAAATGCTAATTTTTGTTATCTCAAGTAAAATGCAATGCTACATAAATGATCACTTATCAATATAATTTATTTTTAAAAACTGTATGTTTAAACTACAGAATTAGTATTTCCACAGTTTGACAGTAAGAGAATAGCAATTTCTTTTACCAAATTGAGATGTGTGGGGGGACAGATTCTTTTCATGAGACAGAAAAACTAGCTGTTTGTTTTTTTCAGTTATTGGGCTAAAAGTTTTCACATTCATTTACAAGGTTACATGAAACCTCTGTATGTGTCTCTCCGAGACCCGTTCTCCAGTTCCCAAACATGAAAATAGTTTTGTTTTGTTTTGTTTTGATGGGGGGTGGTTCCCTGGCTGGGAATCGAACCCAGGCCATGGCATTGAGAGTGCTGAAGTCTAAATAAATTACATGCTTCCTTATTTTAACAAGAGGATTTAATTTAAAGGTAATCAATTTAAATTTAAAAAATAGTTATTTAGTAAGGTTTCAAAAATCAGCAGGAGATACTGCTTAAATAAAAAATTGATATGCTTTTAATTCTTCACAAAAGTATACTAGAAGTCCTTAAACTTTATCACTATCTAGCAACTTTCTTTTCTTCCTTCTTCCCACCAAAAAACATTTACTAAATAACTACTATGCTAAATAGATCATTTCGCAAAAGTTTTAAAAATACTTTATCCAAAAACCATTCTTCCAAGTTTTCAGACTGAGAAACACTCATGAAGAGAGGGTAAATGATCTATGTTTTTCAACAAGTAATAGAAAGTACTAAAAAAGTTAACCAACACAAATCTAAATTCTTTCCTTTGCATATGAGATAACCTACCAAAGTATGAAAAGATAGCTGTTTGTATTTTAGAGATAGGAGACAAGACCAAAATCCAAACCACCATAAATAAGAAGTTAGAATTTAATATTTAAAGGATAAGGCTTATTTCTAAGAAAATATCAAAGTAATTTTAAATTCCTTTATCTAGTGATAAGTTATCATTTCAGGGAATCTCAAATGAGTAATATTTAGTCACTTTAAAAACTGAAGTAATTTAGTGATGAAAAGAATGTAAGGAAATAAGCAAACTCATATGTTGTTAAAGATGTTTAAAATGTAGAACTCTTTTGGCTGGCAATTTTAAAATATGGGCTGTCTGGAAAGTATCCAGCCGTGTAATATGAAAAATAGAGGAATTTATGGCTGGATTTTATCTGCACAGCCCTTGTATAGATTGAAAGTCAAAAAATATACATTCTTTCTGAACCAGCTATTATAATTTTTTAGAATTTATGAGAAAATTAAAAATATACAAAACATTAAAAAGTGCTAGTCATCTAGTCATCACAATACAAGGCTGAAGGAAACTGAAACCTAAAATGCCTATCATGAAAGAGTGCATTAAATAGAAAACTATACTGTCATTAAAAATTATTGATATAAAGTATTAAGTGTGTTTATTTGGGGACGAGTGGGTTAGGGAGGGGAGAAAGGGGAGGGGGTGGGAGAGGAGTGGGGGAAGCTAAATATAAGGTGATGGAAAAAGAAGTCACATTAGGTGGTGAACTTATTATACATCAAGTTGACAATGCACTGTAGAATTGTATGCCTGAAACCTATGTAATCCTTGCTAACAGATGTCACCCCAATAAGTCTAACAATAAAAATGAATTTAAAAAAAAAAAAAGCTCCACTCAAAAGACAAAAAAAAACAAAACAAAAAAACAAAAACAAAACAAAAAAATTTTCTTCAATAATCATGTAATATTTACCTGTACACAGAAAAAGTTTAAAATGACAATTGTTAATTGGCCAGGAAATCCAATATTATATAATGGCCAATTTTTTTTTAAACAAAACTTTCTTTTAAAGTTATTAAGAACTTAAATGTGGGTAAAGGTATATCATTTGTTAGTAATAACTCCCAAACATGTTATAACATAAAAGGTGACTAAGCAGAAAAGTCAAGAATAAGTTCTCAATTTGTACACACAGGTCAGATAAGAAACAAACATATGATGAAAAAGTTTACAGTAAAGTACATATTATACCAGAGCTATCTGGAAAGTATTCAGTCATGTAACTGTTCTCCTTAAATTGACAATGGCTGGATTTTTTCCAGACATCTCTCATATATCCTTAAGTTTCACATAGTCCTTGGCCTCTGAATCCATCCCTCAAGTTATCCTTCATGATCACCAAGGTATAATAAGTTCACTATTCATCACATAAAAGATGTGAGGTGATACAGTAGTATTCCAGAAAAGTAGTGTATGTAAAAAAAACTATTAAAGGCAACATATGGTGAAACAAAAAGAAAATAAACCACCTGAAAATTTCCACAGCACCAAAGGATTTTTACCTTTAGGTACATAACACTAGCACCATCTGGTGGAAGACCAATTGGAAGCAATTCTCTAATTACCACAGTTTCTTAAAAAAATTTCTAAGCTAGCTTTCAAAGATAACCATTTCCCAAAGAGAACAAGTATAGCAATGATACAGCAATCACACAGATGACCCATAACAAGCCCAAAATAACTTAAAACATCTACCAAACAGAGGGTGAGTGTATATACCTAAATGGACATCCTAACACATCTTACCCACAAAACAATACAGAATTCCACTGGCTACCTTTTGCTTCAGTGTCTCATACCACATCAAAAGAACAGAAGACTTTCTATTCACAAAAGAAAAGTAAAAAGGGCAGACTCAAATTAGCAACAAATTAAAGGAAACTTTAATTTGGAGTTTGAGATTCCTTGAAGCACCAGCTACCTATCCTTTCAACATGAGATCTGATTCTGTTATTTAGCATCACAGGTTTAGTTCAGTGATACTGAGATTCTATAATGTAGCTTGATGTGTCAAAACATTACTTAAATAATTTTTACTGCTGTCAGTGGGTCATTCAAGGACAGAGATGACAAAATTACTGATACCTTTAAATGCCATCATAGGGGAAAGCAAATCAACAAACTGAAGGACAAAGATGGATAGCTTGCTTGTCTTCTATTTGTAGGTTGAGTCTCTCCACTGGAGTAGAAGCAATTTCCAACAAAGACTGGAACTAGCAGAAATGGTTGGTCTCTACTACCCTCCACAGTGAGCATCACTTTTATTCTCTTACTCCCTCCCTAACCTTCTTTTGCTTTCCTTTTTTAAAAAAATCTCTCCTTTGTTCTGTTTCCCCATCTACATTTGAGGCCAACACAAAATTGTTACAAGTACCACATAACACCAGTATGGAAACTCAAGGGAAAAATAGCCACAGGAACCAAAAGGCTTGGCACCCAAGTGATATTCCACTAGGCAAAAGGATAAGAGCCCTGTTGACTCCAGATAAGAAAAGCAGGCTTGGAAAGAGGAGCAGAACACTAATTGTGAAAGGCGTTGTTTGCAGCAGTACCGCAAACATTGCATGTTCACTACTAAGAAGACACAAAAATAAAGAGGTCAGGGAGCAAATACTTATCTAATTTTATTATTAAAATGTCTTTTGGTCAACATTTTGAATTGTATTGATTTAAAGAACATGATGTCAACCTACTGCAATCCCCACAGACACCAAAAAGTATGTTTCTCCTGATTTCTTACAGTTAACTCCCAACTTGTCATTTCTTTATATACTCAATTTGTATGTACACATAATAACAGATTACCAGTGTTTGTTCATTCTTTTTCAAATATAATTCTATTCAGATATAAATCTAAGAGTTACATAGAGAAGTATTTAGTTTTCTTACAGAGGAAAATGTTTGCTTCATTCAGTCTTTTCTATCCCTCTGATGCTACTACATTTTTTTGCTTAAATCTATCTATGGGCGCTTATCTAGTAATAAATATGACGAATTCAGATTGCTATGACGTAGACTTTTTATACATTTTTTTTTTTTTTGGTATGTGGGTAGTTCCCTGACTGGGAATCGAACCCAGGCCGCAGCGCTGACAGTGCCAACGCTGAAGCCTTAAGCCACTACACCATCAGGGAACTCCCAGTGACGTAGACTTTTTAGAATGAAACTTACTGCAAAATATTTTATTCCTTTATTATCTACCTAATAACAGGAGTCAGGATCAGAATTACCAATTTAGAGGATATAATCTAACTTTTGCTAATAAGTGCTCAATAATACAACATTAATTAATAGCTTCAAGGAAGAACAAAAAAAGGAAAGAAGGGAAAGAGATAACGAGAAGTAAAATCATAATTAAAAAGAGAAAGAGAGAAGCTGAGATATACTTTCCCAGAACTAAGAGCCTAATACGATCTACCTACAGTTGAACAGTTTTGGAAATAACTGGTTTGTGCTACATTCATTAATATTCTAAATATTACTGCTGACAATCTCAGTGATCTCCACTAATAAATGATGTAATTTGTCAGTTTTCATACTATTACCCATCCCTCCTTTTCTCCCTTCTTACATTTGATTTATCTCCCCACCCTCACCCAACCTTTGCAGAAACATTACCCCACAGTTCAGGGAGACTCTACAAACCTCATCTAATATGCTCACTAACCAGGTGCCTCCAGTTTGGATGGCCAAGTCATTTCCTGGAGCAGCCTTAAGCTTTACAATTTCTTTTGACCATTTAGATCATGCTGGGGGTGGGGTGGGGAAGAGAACCCTGACCGCACATGCCACACATTAAGACATCCACTCTAAATCAACCCTCACCCCCCAATCATGGTTTTATACTCTGAACGACGGAAGGACTAGGTTTCTCAGTTCAGCTGGCTGCTCCATTTTACTTTGTTATCTATAGCCAGATCTTTACTTTTTTGGGATCACTACACATTTCTGGCTCTGCTATATTACACTGTGTAAATATTTAGGAGAAATAATTCCTTTCAAGGATTTAACCTTCCACTGTCGTTATGGCAAATGAAGCTGTTTATGCTGCATTTGTTAAGTAACAGCAAGCCTAAAAGAACCCAGGAATTTACTAACATATGTGATACACAAACATCACAATCAGAAAGCTTCTCGTGGGGACATATCAAAAACATGAAAGGCCAGTTTGTTTTTATTCCCACTGCCCTATAATTTTCTTTAACTCTACAACAACAGTCCTTAATTCAAACCTTTCTTACAGTTACAGGAAGAGAGTCGACTAAATGTACATTAAATGTACATAAACTATACCAGAAACTACCCACAATTCCACTTAACTTGCTTTGATTCTAGAGCAGTGGTTCTCAAACTTGATGCATTTTCAGAAGCTGATGGAGGTTGTTAAAACACAGATTGCTGGGCCCCACCCCCACAGTTTATGCTTCACTGGGGATGAGAATTTACATTTCCAGCAAGTTCACCAGTAATGCTGATGCTGCTGCTGGTTCCAGGACTCACAGTTTAAGGTTTTGTTGAGGTATAATTTACATTTCACAGAATTCACCCATCTTAAGTGTATTCAATGACTTAGTAAATGTTGGATAATCATCACCAAAAATCCAATTTCAGAACATTTTGGTCCCCAAAAGAACTTTTTTGTGCCCATTTGTTATCCTTATTCCCACCATTAACTCCAGGTACTCTCTAATCTACTTTGTCTGTATGTAGTATTTACCTTGTGTGGACATTTCATATAAATGGAATCATAAAATATGTGGTCTTTACCATCCAGTTTCTTTGCTTAGCATAAGTTTTTGAGATTCATCCATGTTGTAGCATCAGCACTTCCTATTTACTACTGAATAATACTCCATTGTTCCAGATGTACCACATTTTGGTTATTCATTTACCAGGTGATGGACTTCTGGGCTGGTTCCAGTTTTCTAGTATGAATAATGATGTAATAAACATTCATTACAGCTCTTTGTGTGGATGTAATGTTTCATTCCTCTTGGATAGATTCCCAGGAGTGGAAAAGGCCTGGTTGTAAATATATGTTTAATTTTTTAATAAACTGTAGGTGTTTGTTTTCTTAACAATACTTGTTACTGCTTGTCTTTTGGCTACAGCTATTCTAGTGGTTATGAAGTGGTATTGATTTGTAGCTTTATCTACATTTGACTAATCACTGATGATGCTGATCATTTTATTCAATGTATTTGTTGCCCTTTCTTAATCTTCCTTAGTAAAGTATCTACTCAAATCTTTTGACCATTTTTAATATGCTTTTTTGTCTTCTTGTTATTTAGTTATGTGTTCTTTATGAATTCTAAATACTAGTCCCTTATCAGATACATGATTTGCATCTATTTTCTCCCAATTTTTGGCTTATATTGTCATTCTCTTAATGATGTTTTGAAATAAAATTTTAAATTTTGATGAAGTCTGGGACTATACTTTGAGAACTGTTCTAATGTCTCAAAAATTAAATAAATATATATATGCTAAATGCACATGCACGCGCGCGCGCGCACACACACACACACACACACACGCAATGATTAAAAATGCAACAGCTTCATGGTTTCCATCTGCTTAAGCAATATGTGAATATCACTCATTGCTTTTCCTTTTGTTTGGTTTTAACGAAGCCTATTATAACTATCATCCTAAACATACTGACACTCTTTAGGAAGAAAAGAAAAGAGAACTTGCAACTGTCTTTAATACGTTATGGAATGAATACATTTAGGTGCAGATGGGCCTGTGCTATCACCTGGGAACACCTGATGACATGCTGGCACCTAAAGAATATGGACTGCTGAGTCAGTGTTTTCAGAATCATTGGTTAGTCGTATGGCTTTTGACACCATGCTTAAAGATCTAAGAAACATGTCCACCTTAAAAATTAATGGGAACAAAGATAAATAGTACAACATGGTAGAGATTATAGAAAAGAACATATTACCTGAAAGATACATTTGATTTATTTTGCTTGTTAGTGTTCTTCATCTCATGGCTTTTTAAAATAATTCACATATCAGTGTTACCCCTTCTTTGTTGAAAATCTATTGTACCTTGAATTAAGAGGAGCCAAAGATGGCAGTTAAAATTCAAATCTTGCCTAGGACTATAACTTTACAAATGTGTAAAATATAACTTCAAAAATGAATACAATATGTTTGATTCAGGTAGAAGCAATATTAAGATTATTCATTTCCAAGGTGAAACCCAAAATGCTACATGTTTACTCCTTGAAGATTATTAATGTCAAAAAAGCAAATCATAAGATAAAGAAACTTACATAAACGCTTTTTTTATAACCTTGATCAGAAGCACGTATTCAATGATTGTATGGAAAAACTATAAGAATCTAGTTAAAAGATGAAAAAATCCATTTAAATTTGCAACAAGAATCCTTTTTTATATAATTCAAGTCGACCTAGTACCAAATCAAGAAGCTTTGTTTATTAAAGAACTACTTGGTTTCCACTGTCAAATGTTTTCAAATATTTACATTCCAATTCATGGGTCCTGTTGATAACATAAAAGCCATTAGTCCCCATTGCCTTCCAATTGCTGGAGATGTATTTTACATCATAAGTTACACTACAAGGAACAAGCCTATTGGTCAATACTCATCTTCCCTTTCCCTTTGAGCCACTTAAAGTCACTTAAGTAAGAAGAAGCTATTCAAAGAGGTGTCAAAGGATACAGTAATAGTTTTATTTAAGCCTTCTTTCATACCAGAGTCCAAATTCCTTCCTCTATCAGTTACATAAAGTTACTAGGAAGAACAAACTCATCAGGTTACCACTTCTTCTGTCCTTTACTTACTTATCAGCCCTCTGGTCCTGGACTAGAACAGTAAGATTGCTCAATGGAAAAAATGGGACCTCAAACAGGAGGTCTTAACTCCTGACAATTTAAGGTCTGACAGTCATCAGTGTATGCATTTGTATGGCAATACGATTACAACAGAAACTTATCCTAAAAAATCTGCAATTTCCTAATGGGGTTCTTAATAACAATGAGGAGTAAGAACTCCCCCCTCAACCCTCACCATTTATCCAGTGAAATGCAAAAAAAATAATCACTAAAAGCTTTGCTTATACAAACAGCAGATTAGTATCACACCAAATACCAAGGAGAAAAAGAATACATTAAACAAACACATCCAAATCTTCTGTACAAAACTTGTGTAGTTCTCTCAAAATAGAACTGTACTACTTCAGCAATTCATCCATCTATGAAGAAATGCCCTCAGTTTATTCCTGAGAAAGAGAAGACTGATCAATTATATCTGTCTTCATCTTGCCTGAAAATCTTGACATTTTTCATCAAGTAAAGGTTCCAAATGGCAGGTGTCAGAATTCTTTAGCCTCACATTTGGTGCTAGAAGGCAGGAAAGGCAGCAGCAGCATGTGGTCACGTCAGAACCACACAGAAGCTGCCTAGAGAGCACATTCTGAAAAGAGCAAACCTCAGACTTGCTTAAATCAATCCAGTGCCAGATGCCAGTATCAGAAAAAAGCTGTGGTGCCAAAGATTTGCCGCCCAGAAAAACATTCAACTGAAGGCTTTCCCAAAAGGGAATATAGCTGAGTACAGTGGCACTTGTTCATATTCTATCTGTCTGAGATTTGGTCAAACTAGCTCTTTCTATGCAGAAACCATGGAATGGTTTGCTTACTCTGTAAGTGCGAAGTAAATAATAGGAATCTCCTGCATTTGCATAGTATTTTTAGCCTTCTGAAAGTGCTTTAAGATCTCCTAAATCAAACTAACTTGCTATTTAAGGAAGTCAAGATCCTAAGTATCCTCCTCATTTTATCTGTGGGGTAAAAGAGAACCAAAGAGTTATATAAAATTAGACGGAAATCATCTGAAACCAAGACTTAAAAAGGAAACACTGATCTTTGGACTGTTAGGCCAGACTTCTTTATAGATCCCAACCCTCTGTCCATGCCTCTTTCCAATCATCTTTTCATAGGTGTTCTCCTATAAAAAGGCAGCTTTGGAGCTTTTTGAAAGCTGTTTGTGAAGGTCAATCAACAGCATTTTTGTTCCTAGAGGTTAATAACATTATGGTCTGAGTCTAAGAAACAGTAATGAGTTCTGAAGAATACTCAAAGTAGGAGATGCATGAGAATAAGTAATCTGTAAAGCAGGAGCATTCACTATCAAGTCATCTGGTTAGATAAATCAGAAACAAACTAGGATTCACTCAGATGAAGAGTATATAGGTAATGAAATAACCCATTCATGGAAAAGAAAATTCAGTGTCATTTAGGTTTTTATACTTTATTGGAATATACAAAGGGATTATCAGGCCAAAGATGGATACTTCAAAATACCTAATTTCCTCCCATATCTCAAAAGACAAAGCACAAACAAGAGCCAGGACTTCACTTGGATTCAAGTTAGCAATATTTTAAAATAAGATAGTGTAAATGTGAGGACCTCTGGAAAGCATCTAGAACAAGCATAATGTTCTGTCTCACAAAGACATTGTTTTCTTCTCTACATTTCTACTCTCTGTAGAAATGAAATTTATTTATTTGCCATACAGTTATGCTTATTTTCACACTAAAACAATTCACTGGCATCTATATTCTCTTCTTGCTTTCTAAGCAACCAGCAAGTACTAATTTTCAACTCTGTGCAATTCCTCAAGCAATTTCTCATCTTCACAGTTTCAGATCTTATTTTAAGGCCAATTAATATATATACAGCATAGAAAGGACAAAAGTAAATCCCAATTAACACAGACCCATATTCATATAAGGACTAAGTACTTTCACACATATATTCTACAGTTTGAAAATCAAAGGAATTAAGTAAAATTAAATAAAATAAATATTAAATAAAAGTAAACTTTTCTAAATTAATTTATTTGTCATTTAGTCTGCAGGTTTCCATTTCTGTAAAACAAGTTATTTTGATACTACTTTCCGCATCTACTATCTTTGCCCTATACTTTGCTAACTTGATTCCAGACTTCTCAGCCTCTCACGTTTTTCTGCCTTACACCCTTGAAAAAGAGATGGATTTTTTTTTTTAATAGATAAAAACCAATCTGTGTTCAGGAGGTTTGCAGTACAGCAAAAATGACTATTAGTAAAAACATAGTGTGTTGCTGTTGTCCAAGAATGTTTATTGCTCAAAATCATGCAAATGGTAACTAGACACATGAAGTAGACAAGCTTTGCACTTGAATTCTATTTGGTACATATATCAACCGAAATACAAAAATGAGGGCAAGTCAGATACCAGCATCTCATAATTTGCAATGTCACTGTAAAGACCTATCAGTTTTTTGCACTACATAACAAACAATAAAATTTAGGATACTTAAATATTAGTTGGCCAATGACACTATCTGAAACGTCTTTAAGCCAAAACACAAATGACTATGCTTATTAAAAATCACTGAACATTCTCTAAAACTTAAAAATAAATTCATATGCAGTCAATTCTCCCTTCCAAGCTGTAAAATCTTTTACTATCTCTTTTGGTATCCCTGGCAATGTTAAACTTTAATTGTTGGCCTTAAATTTTGTCAAATGTATTTTACCTTAACAGTGCTTAATGCCGAGAAGAAATCATAAATAGGATGGAAAGGGACTCTAAAACTTATAAATGGGTAAACATAACCTCCTGGTCTAATCTTACCCTAAAACTAATGACATCTCCTCCATCCTTCATAAGAAAGATATCTGCCCCAAATTCTTAAATCCTGGCCAGCAGATTATTTATATAAGTTTTTATTTATTTATTTATTTATTTATTTATTTTGGGTAGTTCCCTGGCTGGGAATCGAACCCAGGCCGCAGCGCTGAGAGCACTGAAGTATAATTTTAAAAATACAAAATACTAAAGAAAATTAGAGATTGTTCAGATATTTTTTAGTCACACTATAATTTATAGGTATATATTCTCAAAAATTAAAAACAAATATAAAAATAACATAAATGAGAAGAAAGCTAAAGTTGTGTTGCTGAGATTCCCCAAGGTAAGAAAGGAAAAGAGTTATGGCTGTCACTTAATATGTACTTAACACCATGTGTAAAGAAAATCTGCAATATAATCTGATCCTGAAGAATTTAAACTACAGACTTCCTGATTCCTCAGTATTGGCAATCACCTCCAACAGTAACTATGCAGAATGCCTGAAAAAACTTTTAAAATCATTTTATTTCCCATAAGTTGGTTTTTAGTACGAATTCTCCATTCCAAACTAAATTTTAAATGACTTGATGTTGTTCTGAAAATGTATTTTAGATCAAAGGACTCCAATGAATTTTTCTTGTTAATTTTAAGTCTTCCAACACAAATTTAGGACAATTATAAATAAAATTATAATTTCTAAAGTAATATTAATGTAGCACATCACACACCTGAAGTCATATTTCAATATAATTTTCTTTTTAAAATTAAAACAACAAAAACCAAATGATGTTAGAATACAAACAACCAAGTGTGAGTATATTTATTTAACTTAGAACTTTTTATTCTTAGAAGAAAACTGAATAGTGGAGTTTCTTCTTTATGAACAATTATAAACAATGAATTGCTAAATGTAATAAAAATAATTTTACTAAAAATGGATATAAAATGCTTGAAATCTTAAGTCTTCATGAAACAAATTATTTATAATACACATTTATACACAATGAAATGAAAGACATTAACCTTTTCCCCCTATTTAAATAGGAAGGAAAAAGAATAAGAAAGAAAGATGAGAGGAAGGCGGAAGGGAAGGGAAGGGAAGCAGACAGAAAACTGTTTTTAGGAGAAACTGCAAGACCGAGCGGACAAGCACACCCATTACAATGTTTTTCAGTAAAATATGTATGACACAAACAAATTGTGGCTTGTAAAAAAGTAACAGGATGTAACTCTGAGCAGTCTACTTCTCCAAACCTCCTACCCGCCCTGATCTCGGGGGAACATAAGGTAGTAAAATGAATGTGTTTTCCTCACCCGGAACAAATCACTATCACCATGAGCAAGTATGGAAGTATCCCTTTCTAACCTTATCTAGTTCCTTAAAAACAAAACCTACTTATTAGAAACACACATACACACAAAGATGAAACTAAAAATCACTTTTCCTTTTCTTTCAACCTATTTCCCAGACTTAGAAACCAGGCTTCTGTCAGCAGATATTTTTCAAAGACCCATTCAGTTCCAATTTGGCCCTTTAAATATTCCCCAATATACTTGGTGAAATGCGGATTTCTAAGGTAATTTTTTTCAGAAATAAATAAGTATGCATGTTGTGTGTGTGCATGTAGACTCTAAATTTGCTTCAAGTTTAACTTCATTAAAGAATGTAAATTTTCCATTATACAGAGACACAACAGCACAAAAAATAATTTGTACCTTAGTCTATTTCACCGTTTTCAATGCCAGGAGAAATTTTTGAAGCAAATAATACTTCTGAGTTAGAAGATGCAGACTCTAATGCAATTAAAGAATAAAAAGACATAAAATTTACAAATTGTATCTAAGTCTTGTCCTTATGGAAAGCTGTGCTTTGTCACAAAGATTAGAATTTACTGCATTAGCCCCCATATCTTAATGTCTATAGAAAAAAAAAGTTTTTTTTAACTGTGTAGGAGTATTTTAGGTGGAGCTCCTATGAAAACACCTGCCAAGAAGCTTGAACTATCATATTAAATGGATCACAGGGTTTACAAAGTGCTGCAGACGTTCAAAGGCATTCCCTGCACTGAGTATCACAATCATAGCAAGAGAAGACTTCACTTAAGGCTCATGTCTAAGTCGTTTTCCTGAATTGTTTCTTGTCAAATTAAAATGTCAAAAATTATTCTATCAAATTCTGTCCCGAAGGAATCTAGCTCAATCCAAAGAGTAGCTACCAATTAGTAAAGTCAGGCCTTGTAATGGGGGAAATTTTTTCTTTTTCTATTGATATCTGAAATTAGCAAGGTCCAAAAAGAAAAGTTTCATCTCAGGTTAGTTTAAGTGCTACTGATAGCTATAATCACATGCAGGCTGCAATTCCTTTTGAAAGGCCTTTCAAATGAACAAATACAAAGAAAAAAGAGAAACACAAGTGTTTTCATAGTGAATGACTGCTTAGGATTACAGAGTTATAAAAAACCAAGGTTAGAGATCCAGATATACATATATGAGTATTGTGAACTAACAAACCACAGTCAAATGAAATTCGTGCTTACTCTTTTTACAAGGTCAGTGCACCCATCCCTTGGCACAGTAACTGATTGAATTTCAGGTTGTAGAAGGTGTTCGGGGAAATAAAATTCACTACAAATCATTTAATTTTTCTCTAGTGCCTTGGATAGGTGAATAACAGTTCCTATTCACTTTGCTGTTTTCCAAAAGCTGTCTATCATTCAGTGACTGCCTTGTAAAAAGTGTTCACTAATTAGCAGCCTAACTGCAAAGAAGTAACAGATATTCTTTGGCAGCACATCATAATATATCTTTTTCAACTGAAAGTTCAGGTGAATTTATACAGTACAACATCTGTAATTTACCAAGAGAAGTGAATGTCATGTTCACCTACTGCAAAAAGCTATTGATCATCCATGACCTTCCCCCAAAAGTTCTAAAACTTGATTTCAAAGAACAGAAATACAGGCAGTAGGACAAAACAAGTTCACAGACTAGGACTTTACACAAGGCATGTACTTAAGTTACCCAGGCTGACAGTATAGCAAAAATCATTATACTACCTATGGTTACTAAAGTAGTCAAAAGGTTCAATTTTAAATGTGGCAAAAAATAATATCAAAAACAAAAATTCAGTGGTATAGATTCCCACGTATATACATATATTCCTTTTGCACTTTCCACAAAAAACCTCTTTGATTTAAATCATCAAACATTTTCCAATAATGTTGCTTTTTAAAGTCTCCATTCCCAGACACTAAGTTTCTTGGCTTTGTGGCTCAAGCGATGACAAACAGATCATTTCCTATGCACTCCACTTACCTCATCATCAGTAAGACTGCTAGAATCCAGTTATGTTAAGAATTATTTTCAACAGCCACCTTCAATTACAAATGTTTGACATGATCACAGACTTCCAATGCTAATCCCCTTTTAAGTTGAAAAACCCACATAAGGGCCCTTTGAGACACACAGCATGACTATTTGCTTTGCTTTACCCTGCAAAGCAGCTAAAATATTACATGTGAATCCTTTCTCTCCTCGCCCATCACTATCATCCATCTCTTATGCAAAGCAGCATGCAGACTCACACACTTTTGCCAAGAACAGAGTCTTGACAGAGGAGTTTTCAGTTAAAACATTGTTTTTCTAAGTATGTCTCCAAACCTGAAAATTGTTTAAAGGAAAAGAAAATTTTTGTGTAATTGACTCTCACGTCCCCAAGTTTTCTACTTACAGACTATATAGTTCCTTAGTTTACATACATTTGCATGGCCTGAGTATATTTAATTTCCAGAATCCTATTGCTAACCATAATACTGGACTTAGAAACTTTCAGTCTGGTCTATTCAGGGAAAATACCAATTAGTTAACCCAAATGTAAAGAAAACCTGCATCTATATAGAATAATTCAACCAATATACTAAATTATACTTATCTATTGAAGAGCTATTTTTAAATGTCAAAGAGTAACACAATTTTCTGACACACCAAATTCAGGCATTTATATCAAAAGCCCCATATAACGAAGTCTCTACTATTTCCAAGTGACAAGGAAGTTCTGCTTTGAACAAAAAGACAATGATTTTGCTTTATGAGTCAATGAATTCATGAAAATCTGCTCTTAATCAAAATTTTCATGAGTTAAATTTCATTTTAAATGCATTCTGAATGCAAAGAGTGCTCACTAGCTAGAGGAACTATAAAATGAGTTTTTAATAATGCAAAGAATTCACTGGTAAAACAACTGACCATCCCTTCTATTACAAGCTTTTAACTTGTGATTTTGTGTTTAGAATTTGCATAAGTGAACATTATGTTTCTTTAAGTCTATTCCCTACTTATGTTAATCATGGAAACATGGCATTCCATGTTCTACTGTTAGAGGAAAGAAAGGTTTGTCATCCTTAAACCACATCTAGTTTATGTTCCTACGGGAAAAAGGAAGAGATAAAAAATTCATGCTGAGAAGGACCAAGCTAATCATTCAAAAATTACAGATGGAACACACCCCCTCAGCTAACAGAAGCAAAATCAGAAAGTGAAGGGAACCAGGATATGTCACCCCCAAATATGCCACTTCGACAGAATAATTATTTTATTGTTTGAAGGAAAAGAAAATGGCTCTCAGATTTCTTCAAACTGAAATGGTAGAGAAAAGACTCTCTGACCTCCCCACTTGTCCCCTGAAGCAGGTCATAAGTCATTCATGTGAGAGGCATACTCCTCATACTTGGAGAAAAAGAAACATCCTTATCTTTGAAGATGATGGATGGATGGCCAAGAGGAATCCAAATGCACAAGCCTTGCTAAGTTTTCCCCAGTTTACGACCTTTAGCTCATACCCTTTTTGTCCTCCAGCACGTTTTTCCACAACTTTACACTCTTCACCAAACCTAGTACAAAAATGCTCAAGCTTAGCAGTTTCTTTGGGTCTTCATTTCCATATGCAGGCTCTCAAGTCACATAATACTTACATAAACTAAATTTGTACACTTTTCTCTCAGTTTAATTCTCAGGTCCAGCCATGGACCTTAAAAGAATCAAAGGTAAGTTTTTCATTCCCTACAAAATCAAGAAATCAAGTTCTACCTTCAGACTCTTTTCCTGTTGGTCATGCCACTATTTTTTTTGGCAACATTTAACCCATTACCCCAGCAAGGTTATATCCACAGGATATAGCACACAAGAAGTGGTGAAGAAATCTTTCTCTTTTTTCCTCCACATTCTTCATCACATAAAACTATGTTAGGCCAAAGGTAGTCCCTCAGTTGTTAGCTATTATTATCTGCTCAGATTTCAGGCTCAAAAACTATCTGGATACTAGACAATACGAGGTACGACAATTAAGTTTGCGATCTCATCCTAGAAAAGTGCTACAT
The DNA here is from genome assembly GCA_004026885.1 of Lyroderma lyra. NCBI lineage: Eukaryota > Metazoa > Chordata > Mammalia > Chiroptera > Megadermatidae > Lyroderma > Lyroderma lyra. The sequence goes on from PVJL010010891.1 coordinate 36,935, forward strand.
ACCTCATGCTGAATATCACTAGGTCACCTTCGATGTACTCCCCTTGGGAAGCTATGCACCAATGCCAGTGCCTATCTAGTCCACCCTTTCAAAGCAATTTTGGAACTCTTTGTGGAATGGCCATCAGAGCTGTCGTCATATGACCCTTGATGTCCTGAACGTCATCAAAATTTCTTCCTTTCAGTATTTCCTTTATCTTCAAGTAAAGAAAAAAAATCATTGGGGGCCAGATCAGGTGAGTAGGGAGAGTATTCTAATACAGTCATTTGTTTACTGGCTGAAAACTCCCTCACAGACATTGCCATGTGAACTGGTGCATTGTCAGGATGCAAGAGCCAAGAGTTATTGGTGAAAAGTTCAAGTTGTTCTCATCTAACTTTTTCACACAGCCTTTTCAGCAGTTCCAAATAGTATATTAAAATTTGGTTGACTGTCCAGTTGGTGCAAATTCATAATGAACAATCCCTCTGGTATCAAAAAGGGTTAGCAACATCATTTCAACTCCTGATTTGGACAGAACTTTTTCAGAGAACTGGCTGACTTCCGCTGTGTACTTCGATGTTTTGTTTCAAGGTTGTACTGGTACACCCATGTTTCATCACCAGTGATAATATGGCCCAAAACATTGTCTTGCCTCTCCAAAAGTCCTTGGCAAACTTCAACTCTCCTTTGCTTTTGTTCATTGGTGAGCTCTTCCTGGACCATTTTTGTATATACCTTTTTCATGCCAACATTTTCCTGTTTCTCTATTGATGCTTGCTTCGTCTGCTATACTTCACTGAGTCAGCTGATGATTCTGATGCACAATTTGACAAATTTTTGCAATGTTTTTGTCAGTTCTGCTTGTTACTGGCCACCCCGACCTCTCTTTATCACTGATGCTTTCTCTCCCCTCATAAAAATGTGCAATCCATTTGTATATTGCCCTTTTCATCATAGCATTAACCCCGTAAACTTGGACTAACATGTCCCTGATTTAACTTCTAGTCTTGCTAACTTTAACAAGAAATTTAATGTTTGTTCACTGTTTTAATTCAAGCTCTGACATTCTCACGAAGGCACACAAAAACACAAATAATGAATGCCACTCATCAAGACACCACCACATGTCAACATCAATATAGCTGTGAGACACAGATCCACCAAGGTTATGACACCTTATTTACCAAATTGTTTGTATAGTGCTGCCAACATAAGCGTACAGTGGCAAGTTTGTGAACTTAATTGTCAGACCTTGTATATCACTAGTATGTAGTCTAGTTAGTTAGACAAGGGTTATTTTAGCCCCTAAAGGTTTTAATCCTCCAAAATGCTCCCTAAAAACAACAACAACAACAACAACAACAACAACAACAAAAAAAACTGAGCAGTTCATGAAATGTTTCAACTTAGCATCAAGGCATATTAAGTTAACGTAGAATTTTAAAAGATGTAAAAGTTGAGGAAGATGAAGAACCTCCAAAAGAGGTGTTGCATTCCAGTATCTTAATAACTATTTGGAAGAGTTTTAGGACTCAAAAAGAACAAAATCTGACTGGCTTGATCACTGAGTCTTAGGTCTCTTTTGGAACATGATGAGTTGGACTACATCTTTGAGGGTATTCTGCCTCCAGTACTATATTATGTATAACTTAGGAAAATTCCATAAAGCTAAAAAACAGATGCACATGGATTAATCTGAATATTAATTCAGTCTTGTTCAGACAACTTTTGAGTTGTTTCCATCATCTAATGAACAATTCAAGGTAGAAAGTAAATTCAAGAGTGTTAAAAGATAGGCATTTATTCCCCAAGTCAAACTTTCTGGAAATACCTGGCATATTTAAACAATGAAAAGGTGAAAAAGCATGTGTGCTGGAAAGAGCATGAGATTTAAGATCAGATAACACTGGGCTTGAGTCCCCATTCCACTAAGTCTTTAATTCGCATTGGCCTTCAGTTCAGTTTCTTCACCTGTAAATGTAACCAAGGGGTACTGCGAGAAATAAGTAGAAAAACGATGTAAAGGTACTTGAGAAGCAGCAGTAAACCCATGGGATATTATTACAAAAAAAGTCTCAATCAAATAATTTACTAAAATATACTTTTATTGGGAGTTCCCTGATGGTGTAGTGGCTTAAGGCTTCGGCGATGGCGCTGTCAGCGCTGCGGCCTGGGTTCGATTGCTAGCCAGAGAGTTACCCACATACCAAAAAGCAAAAAACAAAACAAAACAAAACAAAACAAAACAAAACAAAAAAACAAAAATCTACTTTTATTAACTTGTAAGAGAAGCACATCATGATTTAAGTTAGAAATACTATATACTATAATACAAAATGACTCACTATAAAATAAAAATACTTCCCAAGTAAAACTCTTAAAGTCAATATTTGAAGGCAAGGTTCCTAATTTCTTATTGGAGTAACCATTTTCTTTTGTTTGTTTTTTACAAAGGAACAAATTATTTGAAGTTCTTACTAAGAGTCATGCCCCAGTTTATGAAATCACATTCTATAAAGCAGTGGCCTACAGACAAAGCAAATAAGCAGGGATAATTTGGTATGGTGAGGTAGCATCCAGGATAACTAGCAGGACTACATATTAATAACACAAATATAATTTCACAAGTAATGGGTATTAACTTCAACAACAAAAAAAGGGAGAAACAAAATTTATCTAGCAACTCACCTATGAAAGAAAAGGAAAAATGTTTACTACCATGTATCATTTTCTAAGTGCAAAAATACCATTCGGAAACACATCTCAACACAACCACGATTTAGTTTATCTAACTTTCAAGCTAAAATTAGGCAGAAAAATAATTTTCTTACATAATCCATGACTGGAATGTAAACAAATACACATCATACTTCTGGACTCCAGCAAGAATAAAATGAAATGGGGGGGGGGGGTGTTCGAACTGTCTAAGACCTCAGGCTCCATCATTATAAAAAAAAAAAAATCCATAAATAGTCTGAGTCAATGTTTCCAGAAGAAATATCTATTTCCATCGTAGTCCCTCTGGAATAAATGCTTTTCAACATGTTCCAATTCTCAGTTAAATCTCTTTTAAAATTAGTAACAACTTCCTAATACCTTCACAAATTTTACAGCACAAATAATTTTCGAAGCATTATCAACCAAATATTCCAAGTCCGTCTTAAATTATGAACCAATTTTATATCAAATATCCTTATTTAGTCCTTTTATCACTGAATGCCACTCTTTAATTTTAGAAGAAATTTCTGTATCTCATGAGAAATCATGCTGCTGAGCAATATGACTGAGACACTTGGAGTCTAATAGCGCTTTAAGCTCAAGAACAGCAAATTCAGTGAGAACCTGGCAACAAGAGTAGATGAAATTATATCCTACTGCACATAAAGTGTAAAATCATTTCATAATGAAAAAAGATTTGTTAGCTACAGAGTGTTAGCTCTTTATCAGGTCAGACACTGTAGCATATGTATTAATTTCTTTAATCTTCAAACAATCTTGTTATTATCCCATATAACAGCTGAGAAAACTGAGGTACAGAGAAGTTAGGTCATTTGCTGAGGTTTATACAATTTATACAATTAGTAAGTGGCAGAATTCCAATATAAACACAGATAGTATATGACCTGAGAGTCCTTATTCTTAACTATTAATACTACAGTATTTTGAGTTATGCACTATATTCACCACAGTACAAACAGGTATTATTATTCTCCTTTTACTAATTAGAAAATTGAAACTCACAGAGATTAAGAAACTTGCCCAAAGTCAGATAGCCAGCAAGAGTAAAGCTGATGTTCAAACTCAGGAATGTCCAATTCAGAAGTCTATGCTCCTAGACTGAGCACTATGAGACTTCTATGAAGGAGGCAGTCACTCCATCACCACCACAACCCCTCACCAATCACTGTGATACTTATTTGTCTACCTCTGGCTCTTATATACAGTCCTGATTCTTCAAAGAATCTACTAAATGAATATTTAAGTAAATATTCACAACACATCACAACTTACTTGAGTACTGCTATATGAGATTTACTGTGAGCAGAATGAATGAGAGAGCAATGTTGCACAGTAATTTCCAAAGTAGACTGGCAGCACTGTCAGCTAGTTTGAGCGGAGTGGGAGAGGGAAGAAAGAACTGAGAACTGGCTGGGGCCTCAAGGCCCCGGGTCATGCCTCTCATTACCTTAATCCACAGCACCTGGCTTAGAGACAGCTAAGGATGAGGTAGGTAGTAATCTTCCAATTTACATTTTTACAACATGACTGAGGTGTTCTTAAGAATCAACCAAGGAAACATCTTCTTTATGTTTTGGACAGACTACAAAGGAACAGTTTGGAAAAGGATAGATCACAGAATAATGATCTGAAATTTCTCTATATGAAGGACATAGCTATATTCAAGCAACTAAATCTCTTTAAACACAAATATCTCATCTGGTTATTTTGTTTACATTAATGAGTCAATTTAACAACTGCCAAAGCACACATTCTAGTTTGAACTAAAAAAATTATTTAAATAGCCTTTTGCTGAAAAAGAAATGGAAGCTTTGAGCTTTCTCTATGTGAGCTCCTAAAAATGAACAAGGCTTAAAAAACAAAGTAAGGACTAGATAGATCCTAGTTCAAAGAGGGCATGAGAAAAATGAAACAAAATGTTTAAGCTTCCTAAAATATAGATAAGTAAAAATATCAGTTATTCCTGGAAAGATAAGATGAACAACTTTATAGTGCTTACTATATACTCCCATATTCAAGGGTCCTCAATCTACAATGTGGGTCTCCCTTTGTCCTTACCACCATCTAACATCCCACTTCAAACTAAGCCTTGGCCTCCACTGGACAAGAGAAAGAAAAGGCCATTACCAAAGCAAAAAGGAAACAAAAAGTTCATCTGGCCTGTTGTACTTCCAAGGACGGAGGGGCTATTTAAGGAGATTACAAGGTCACCTTTGATTAAGCACAATTTTCACTGTGCTCCCCCTTACCCTGTTATACTATTTCCTTAAATATATTCAACATAGATACACTATATTCTTTATGTGATAATTTCAACAACTACATGTTTGCTGGTTCAAAAGAAAATTTTGTTTACTCCTGCTGACTCAAGACATATACAGTATATGATTTCATTTAATCTGTGTATTCATTTCCCCTGGAATTTTTAACTCTAGAAAATCTCTGACAGTTAGGTTTAATGTGTTTACTCTTCAGAGAGGATGAGAGTTTTCTCCTGCTATATATAGCAGTGAAGCACTCTTCGAACACTTTCATAGGCTCATTTAATCCTTGCAACAACCTTATAAAGTTGCCCTTCATGTTTAAAAAAAGATACATCTAAAACATCAGATGCAGAAAGGACAAAAGTAAAAAATGGAAAATTATATCCCAATCCAAAGGAAGTATTTCCAGATGTTAGTCCAGGAGGGTGCAATAAGCCATGAGCAGTGGTTCGTGTGAGAAAGTAGCACCAGATTGTGGCCCCAGTGGTACTGCTGTGCTGTTGTTGGACCAAGTAAAGCCTGCAGATATATCTGCTCAAGCTACGAATCTGGTTTTATTGAAGAGCATCTGGAAAAGGTAGCCCTCCAACACAGGAAACCTGAGAAAGTAGATTCACACCTGCTCACATAATGCTGAAGCGCCTCTGGCATCTTTGATGACAGCTAGGAGATGCCCGCAGTCACCACCAGGAGGCAGCCAAAAAGATGCGGAGAGCTACAGAGGCACGAGAGAGCACCTGTTCCTGAGTATAAAGAACTTCTACAACTCAGTAACGAAGAGAGAGGCAACCCAATTCATAAATGAGTAAAAGGCTTGAAGAGACATTTCTCCAAAGAGGGGACATAAATAGACTAGAAGCACATGAAAAAATGTTCCATATCATTTGTCATTATGGAAATTAAAATCAATACCACAGCAAGATACCATTTCACACCTACTAGGATGGTAATAATCAAAAAAGAGAAAATAATATGTGTTATTAAAAAGGATGTGGAGAAACTGGAACTCTGTGCATTGCTGATAGAAACACAAAATGGTGCAGCTGCTGTGGGAACCATTTCGGAAGCTTCTCAAAAGTTTAAACATAAAACTACCATAGGATCCAAAGGAAAAATCAGGAACTCAAATGAATATTTGTACACCGATACTCACAGCAACATTATACACAATAGCCAAAAGGTAGAAACAACTCAAGTGTCCATCAACAGATAAATGGATAAATAAAATATGGTATATACATATAATAGAAAATTATTCAGCCACAAAAAGGAATGAAATTTTGATATATGATATAACATGGATGAACCTGAAAAACATTATGCTAATGATACAACATGGATGAACCTGAAAAACATTATGCTAAGTGGAAAATACCAGATAGAGAAGAACAGATACTACATGATTCCATATATAAGGTACCTAGAATAGGCAAATTAATAGAGATAAAAAGAGACTAAAGGTTATCAGGGGTCAGGGGAAAGGTGGTAGGGTGAATTTATTATTTAGTGGGTACAAAGTTTTTGTTGGGTATGATGAAAAAGTTTTGGATATAAACAGTAGTGATTTTATACACTATTGTGAATGGACTTAACACTACTTAATTGTATAATTGTGAGTGGTAAATGATAAATATTATATATACTTTACCACAGTAAATAAATTTTTAAGCAGTGTTGGTGATAAACAGACAAATAAATAAAATCTAAAAGGATAGAAACAATACAAAATATGGTATATTCTATAACCACAATAAAATAAAATTAGAAATCAGAAAGAAACCTGGGAAATTCACAAATATATTGAGTAATATACTCCTAAGAAATCTAAAAAAATAAACAATAATTTGAGATGAATGAAAGTGAAAACATAGCACACAAAAACTGTAGGTGTAAATGCCTATATTAAAAAAAGAAGATCTCAAATTAAAAACTTAACCTTCCAATTAAAAATAACTAAACCTAAAACAAGCAAAACAAAGGAAACAGGGATGAGAACATAAACTGATGAAACAGAGAAAAGAAAAACACTAGACAAATTCAATGAAATCAAAAGTTGGCTTTTAGAAAATATCAACAAAATTGACAAATCATTAGTCAGACTGACCAAGAAAAAAAAAAGAGGCAGATTTATATTACTAAAATCAGAATTAGAAATGAGGACATTATTACTAACCTTTCAAAAACAAAAATCATTTTAGAAAAATAAAGAAGAAAAAACTGTATGCCAATAAATTAGATAATTTAGATGAAATGGACAAATTCCTGAAAAGATACAAACTACTAAAAATGACTCAAGAAGCAATAGATTATTTGAATAGACCTATAACAAAGATATTGAATAGTAATAAAAAAACTATCCACAAAGAAAAACTAAGCTCAGCCAGCTTTACCACTGAATTCTACCAAAATAAAAATAAAAATATCAATTTCTCACAAATTCTTTCAAAACTTAGTAGGAACACTTCCCAACTCATTCTATGAAGCCTGTATGACCCTAATACCAAAAGCAGACCAAAGACAACATAAGAAAACTACTGACCAACATCTTTTTTAAATATAAATGCAAAAATTCTCAAGACGTATCCCAAGAATGCAAGGTTGGTCTAGTATCTGAAAATCAATTAATATAATACATCATGGCAACAAAATAAAAAACAAAACTCATATGATCACCTCCAGAGACACAGAAAAAGCATTTGACAAAACCTAACACACTTTCATGATAAAAACACTAAAAAGATGAGAACTAGAAGAAAATTTCCTCAACCATATAAGGGACATGTAAAAAAAAATCTCACAGCTAACATAATAGTTAATGGTGAAAAACTGGATACTTTTTTCTATGACCAAGAACAAGATAAGGATTCTATTCTGACCATTTCTATTCAACATCGTATTGAAGATTCTAGCTAAGGTAGCTAGGAAAAATGAATGACTAAATAAATAAATAACATCCAGATCAGTACAATTATTCACAGATGACATGACATTATCTTGTATTTAGAAAATCCGAAGGAATACACTAAAAAACTGTTAGAGCTAATTAACATGTTCAGTAAGGTTGCAAGATAAAAGAAAAATCACAAAAATTAATTATACCTCTATACACTTGAAATAAAAAATCCAAAACTGAAATAAGAAAATTCTACTTAAATAGTATCAAGAATAAAATATCTAAAAATATATTTAACCAAAATAAAAGTAAAACTTATACTGAGAACCACAAAACTAGTGTTTTGTGTAAAAGAAATTAAAGACGATCTAAATAAATAAAAAGGCATCACATGTTTATGGATTAAAAGACTTAACATTGTTAAAATGGCAATAATCCCCAAGCTTATCTACTCATTCAACACAACCCTTATCAGAATCTCAGCTGACTTCTTTGTAGAAACTTGAAAGCTGTTTCTTAAATTCGTATGGAATTGCAAGGAATTCTAAATAGCCAAACAACCTTAAAAAAGAACAAAGTGGAAGACTCATACTTCCTGATCTCAAAATTTACTATAAAGCAGTAATAATCAAAACAGTGGTAGAGGCACAAGAATAGACACATAGATCAATGAAAGAGAGTTTATAATCCAGAAATACATCTATTATGACTTTGGTCAAATGATTTTGACAAGGGTGGCAAAATCATCCAATGGGGAAAGGATAGTCTTTATTAATAAAACAAATGTTACTGGGATATATGAACTGCCACACGCAAAAGAATGAATCACACTCTTGACCTTACACTGTATACAAAAAGTAACTCAAAATGGATCAAAGGCCAGAATACAAATGCTAAAATAATAGCTAAAACAACTCTTTCTCAGAGGAAAACATAGGAGTAAATTTTCGTGATCTTATAGTTGGTAAAGGGTTATCATATATGATCCCCAAAGCATGAGAAACAACAAGTAAAATTTAGAAAAATTAAACTTCAAAATTTAAAACTTTATGCTTCAAATGTGGTCATCAAGAAAGTAACCTAAAGAATTGCAGAAAATATCTGCAAACCATCTATCTGATAAGAAACTTGTATTCAATATTTACAAGAAAAACTCTTATACTTCAATAATGAATAAACAAATAATCTAAATAAACAATGAGCAAGGGATCTGAACAGATATTTACCCAAGGAATATAAAGAAATGGCCAATAAGCATATGAAAAGATTCTGGACATCATTAGTCATCAAAGAAATACCACTTCATACACACTAGAAAATCTACAATCAAGAAGTCAAATAATGAGGGAGTCAATTCCTTTTGCTATCACAACAAAAAGAATGAAATACCTGGGAATTAACTTAACAAAGAACGTGACAGACTTATACACAGAGAACTATAAGACACTTTTGAAAGAAATTGAAACAGACTTTAAGAGGTGGAAAAATATCCCCTGTTCATGGATAGGAAGACTTAATATTGTTAAAATGGCTATTCT
>PVJL010010892.1:0-46336 GCA_004026885.1 Lyroderma lyra
AGGCAAGGGAAGTAAAAGCAAAAATAAATGAATGGGACTATATCAAACTAAAAAGCTTCTGCACAGCAAAAGAAACCATCAACAAGGCAAAGAGACAGCCAACTGAATGGGAGAAAATATTTGCAAATAACGCATCAGATAAGGGTCTAATATCTAAAATATATAAAGAACTAATAAGACTTAACAACAAAAAAACCAACAACCCAATTAAAAAGTGGGCAGAAGAGCTAAACGGACACTTCTCCCACGAAGAAATACAAATGGCCAGCAGACATATGAAAAAATGCTCATCCTCATTAGCTATCAGGGAAATGCAAATCTAAACCACAATGAGATACCACCTCACACCTGTGAGAATGGCTATTATCAACAAGTCAAGGAATAACAAGTGCTGGAGAGGATGTGGAGAAAAAGGAACTCTGGTACATTGCTGGTGGGAGTGCAAACTGGTACAACCACTGTGGAAGGCAGTGTGGAGGGTCCTCAGAAAATTGGGAATGGAGCTACCATTTGACCCAGCAATCCCCCTTCTGGGGATTTACCCAAAGAACTTGAAAACCTTTGTCCGCAAAGACTTATGTACCCCAATGTTCATTGCAGTGCTGTTCACAGTGGCCAAAACATGGAAACAACCAAAGTGCCCTGCGACAGATGACTGGATAAAGAAGCTGTGGTACATACACACAATGGAATATTACTCAGCTGTAATAAAAGATGAAATATTGCCATTTGCGACCAAATGGATGGACCTGGAGATCATCACGCTTAGTGAAATAAGCCAGACAGAAAAAACAAAGAACTGCATGATTTCACTCATATGCAGAATATAAAACTGAAAGCAAAGAAAAAAATAAATGAACAAACAAATAACCCATGGACACAATCAATAGTTTAATGTTTATTTGGGGACGAGTGGGTTAGGGAGGGGAGAAAGGGGAGGGGGTGGGAGAGGAGGGGGGGAAGCTAAATATAAGGTGATGGAAAGAGAAGTCACATTAGGTGGTGAACTTATTATACAACAAGGTGACAATGCACTGTGGAATTGTATGCCTGAAACCTATGTAATCCTTGCTAATAGATGTCACCCCAATAAGTCTAACAATAAAAATGAATTAAAAAAAAAAAGAAAAAAAAAAGAAGTATATTACTAATATGGACCATATAAAAATGCCTCAGAAAATGAACTTGGAAATGATGATGGTGTCCATTGGGCAAAAGCAGGTCATGGAGAGTGGTGCCAACTTCCATTTACACAAAGGAAATGAATCCAGCTTTGAGGATGCTCCTTTAACTTGGTGAACTCCTTAGTGAGAAAGTTGAAGGTCAGAGTGTGGGAGTGAGTCAGTGTATCTCCATGTATTACCCAGTTTCCTATTACCATATTCCATCTCAGTTTATTGCTTTGGGAAAAAGCTACTTTAGCAAAACCCATATTCTTGGTCTTTGAGATAGGGTCACCCTATCTCATAATCACATAATCACACTCATCTACTTGGTTGGTAAAATTCTTGACTGGTCCAATTAACAAGGAGTCCTGAAATTTTCTTCTCATTTATCTTAGAAAAAGAATCTTTGTAAAATCCAGCAAAAAAATCCCCTAGTTTGACAAGGCCAAATATTCATCTTGTGACTTAGTCCTCATCTGGGTTTTATTATACTTATGAAATACAGCTTCATTATCTCTAATATGAATATCTTCCTCTTTTAGTTTCCCATTTATTTTTTATAAATTAGAACCAGTATAATAAAATATTTAGATAATCACCTGGATATAGCTGTCTAGTTGGGCTGGCAGTTAGCCTCCCCATGTAAGACTCAAAATATTTGCTGCATATGATACTCAAAATGTTTCCTTTGCATGGCGAAAGAAAGAGTGCTTAGGCTTATCCTTGTCCGCTGAGCTGAAATAAAAATTGTCTGAATATTAAACTAAAATGCCTTAACAAGAAGTCCCTGAGAGTCTTCATGTAACAGATTATTTTCACAAACAGATGACAGAATTCCCGTTCTTTATGTGTAGTCCTCCTGTGTTGACTCTAAACTTAGCCATGTGACTGGCTATGGCCAACAAAACAACAGCTAATGAGATGCATGCAGAGATTTGAAAAGCACTTGCACATTGGGGCTTGCCCTCTTTTGGTGCACTTAAAACCCTGAGATCACCATTTGAAGGTGTCCAAGCTAGCCTTCTGGAGGAGGCAAGGCCAATGTGGAAGAGAACCAAGTCTCATTAGTCAGTATTCCATCACTCTTGTTGCCAACTTGAAAACTACCAAATGTAGAAGTGAGGCCATACTAGATTATTCAGCCACCAACTGATCCACTAACTGACCAAAACTGCATGAAAGAGCTCATCAGAGACCAGCCAAGCTAGTCAAGACCAGAAGAAATATCTATCCAACCCACAAAATCATGAACAACAACAACAAAAATAGCTGTGTTTTAAGCAAAAGAAATTAGGGGGTGATTTGTTACACAGCCAAAGGCAACTGATCCACTTCACAAAGCGGACTGAAAGGAGTACTTTACACACATGTTGTCAGGCATGGTACCACATGACTTCAACTCCCAATCACAGCTGATTGGACCATGGATTGGTCCATACAGCAACCAACAACATATGAGGTGACCCAGGATAAAAGTCTACCTTAGAGCAGTTCTCTCTATTGGGTGTTGGCTGACCAATCCTCCCAGCTTGTGTTTCTCTTGGAGAGTTTGAATGCAAATCCCCAAAGAGGAATCGATACAGTTGAGTGGTCCATGAGTCAATAAAAAAATGAGAACTAACAAAATTAGAAGCCATCAGACAAGCGAATCTGTTGGTGACCTTCTTCTTTAATCCATTCAGGTATCTCACCCTCCCTTGGGAGAGGAGTAGGCTCTCGCCATCACAGGATTCCAGTCTGTTTCATAAACAGAGGAAGCAAATGCTAAGTCTGAGTGTTCCTGGGAACTGTGATTTTCCTTTGTTCTTGTCTTCTTGAAGGGAAGAATTCAGCCAAGAGAATGTGTATGAACATAAGATAGTTAGAAGTTTTATTAGTAAAAAAATTCCACTCCAAGACATGGAGTGGGCTGACCCAAGAGAGGGAAGCAGCTTCTCCTCATATTGTGTGAGGGTTTATATCCCTATGGGCAGAATTGCTTCCCCCTCCCCCTCCCCATGATTTATTTAAAAGCAAAACTATAATGTATGGTCCTGGGAAGCGGGTTGCATGTTTGGATAAGTGGAATTCTTTTTCTCCTTCTCCTGCATTCCTTTTCTGACAACCCTCTTGATTTAGGGCCAACTGTTAACAGACCTCCTAATGAGGCTAATTCCCTTTTTCCTGCTTATTTCTATTTTTCTACCAGCCCTATCATGAGGAACAGTTCCAAAGGTGTGGTGCCTCTCAAACTTTATCAAGCATGTAACAACTCACTTTGGGTGACCGTGAAAGAAACTGCTTTCCATCCTTCTCCACCCTGCTCTATGCACAGGAAGGTTATCCTGAGTGGACTGCATCATCAGGACCCTCCTGTGCTCTGCCTTTAGCTGGGTGTAACCAATGGTAGTCGTGGAAGGAGAGATGACTGGAGGAGAGAGAGAGAGATGGGGATATTTATTTTCCCAGCTCCTTCTACCCTCCAGGGACTGCACATTTGGGTGGTGATTGGATTCTTCTGTCACAGGCTAAGGCCCTTTCCAGGTTTCTCTGACTGCTCCCTCCCCTTTAAACCAAGGATTGACAAGAGTTCCCCCACCATTGCTACCCCCCAGCATTCTTTTTTGGTTTCCCTTAGCTTTGCTCTGATAATTGTGATTTATAGTAAGAAATATATCATTGCCCTTGTCCTGTTTTTGGCAGAGATCCTAAAACCCTTAGAATTTCCTGAGCAATAAGATCAATAAAAGCATCTTTTGTTATAATATTTGGTCTCTTGTCTTCAGTTCCTGCTGTCATTTGAAAGACATAGATGGAAAGTGAGGGTCTTATTATTAATAACAATCCCTTTTTCACCACATTTATGTCAATGAGGTGACCTTTTGAAAATGCCTAAGGGTGGGGGCTGGTTGCCAGGGGAACCAAGCATGAATAGAATGGAGGGTTGGAACTTATAGCATCCCCCCCTGTTTCCTCCAATCATCAATGGCCAATGATTTAATCAATGGTACCTATGTAATGAGGCCTCCATGAAAACAGGACAAGGTTCTGAGAACTTCCAGGTTGGTGAACATGTGGAGATCTGGGGACAGTGGTGCCCAGAGAAGGCACGGAATGTCCAAATCCCTTCCCACATACTTTGCCCTATGCATCTCTTCCATCCAGCTGCTCCTGAGCTATATCCTTTTGTAGTAAACTGGGGATCAAGTAAATAACATGCTTCTCTGACTTCTGTGAGGTACTTCAGCAAATTAATGAAACTCAAGGAGGGAGTCATGGGAACCTCCAATCTAGAGTCAGTTAGGTCAGAGCGCAGGTGACCACCTGGACTTGTGATTGGGATCTAAAGTGATGGGGGAGGCTTAACCTGTGGGATCTGATGCTATATCCAGGTGGGTAGTATCAGAATTGAGTTGAATCGTAGGAACCCAGCTTGTGTTGGAGAATTGCCTGGTGGTGTAAAAAATCCACACACTCTCTCCCCCTACACACACATTGGAATTGGATTCAGAACCCCTTCTATCTGCCCACACCTATTTAAATAATATCTTCATTTAATTCATTTGTCCGGGCCAGTTGCTTTTTGCCAAGTTGACAACTAATTCACACCCTGGCATTAGAACCAGCTCTACCCATTCAAACCAGAAGCCAAACCTTTCATATTTGTCACGGAAAAGGAAGTCTCATTTCACAAAAAGAAGGAAACATACCCATCATCTTCTATCAGGCTGTGGACCTGAAGCACAAAACACCAATGCCACTTCCTTCTTTGCCAGTCATTTAGAAACAATTGTTTATCAACAAATTTCCCTGCCTTGAAATGGTGGTATTCCACAGAAGGATGAGAACCGGACACTAGAATCAGGCAGAGCCCAGTATTTGAACCCTATCAGAATGGCAGCCTAGACTTGATGCCAAAATGGTCACAAGTGAATAGTTCATACCAGTGTTCTTTCTTACCCACTGGCTCACTGGAAATCAACTGACTTTTGCCCTTATAATACATGGTCACTTTTGTTTAAAATAACCTCTCATGCCAAGGTCCTGAGGTGGTTTAACACATGACACCACTGAATGTAAATTAGTGCAGGCACTATGCAAAGCAGTATAGAGTTTTGTGGGAAAGTTAAGACTAGAACTACCACATGACTCAGCAATTTTTCTTCTGGGTATTTACCAAAAAATATGAAAACACTAATTTGTAAAGATATATGTACCCCTATGTTTGTTGCAGCATTATTTACAATATCCAAGACATGAAAACAACTTAAGTGTCCATTCGTGGATGGCTGGATCAAGAAGATGTGGTACATATGAGCTACCCAGCCATTAAAAATATGAAATATTGCCATTTGCAACAGCATGGATGGATCTTGAGAGTATATGCTAAGAGGAAGAAGTTATAATAGATGGAAAAGGACAAGAACTGTGTGATTTCACTCATATGTGGACGATAAAACAGGAAGTAATGAACGAACAAAACAAACAAACAAATTCATAGATACAGACAACAGAATGGTGGTTACCTGCCCCATGACCAGCGTGGGGAGAATGGAACCAGAGAGGAGGCGATGGGGAATGAAGAAAAACGCACAGACATAACAGGTAGCAAAGCTGGACCAGATGCTTCCCTGTGCTCTGATGGAGACAGAGAACCTTCGGGTCTTCAGTGGGTTTATTTTATATCCCAAGAACACAGCGGGTGTAACTTCTTAACTGCAAAACAATGTTGCCAACCCCCATCCTTTCGTCCTGCTATGATCTCTCTGCCTGGCAGGCCATGTTGCTGTCCTCGTTCCCCTTAGCCAGCCAGAAACCACATCCTGAGCCTTGTCCTTGTTCACCAAGTTCGGGGCAGCCCCGCAAGAACCCCAAACTCGGATTCCTAGTATGTAGGTAGCCTTGCTAAACCCATTTTCTCTCAATAGACCTGGCCTCTGGCTCCAACGCTGCCCACAGTTACCAAAGGGGAAAGAAGGTGGGAGAAAGGCGAAGTGAGTAATGGGGGTCAAATAAACGGTGGTAGAAGGAGACTAGACTTCAGGTGGGAGCATGCAATAGAATACACAGATGTCGAATTATAATCTTATACACATGAAAATTATCTGTTATTAACTAATGTTACCCCAGTAAGTTTAAATATTTTTTCTGGGGGGTAGTTCCCTGGCTGGGAATCGAACTGCGGCATTGAGAGCGCGGAAGCCTAGCCACTACACCACCAGAGAACCCCATAAGTTTAATTTTAAATAAATGATGGCCCCATTGATGGTTGCACATTTTGATTATTCTAAAATCCACTGAATGTGAACTTTAAAATGGCTAAAATGGTGAATTTTATGCTATGTGACTTTCATCTCAACAAAAAAAATAATTAAAGACTGCGGCCTGGGTTCGTTCCCAGCCAGGGACCCACTCCCAACAAAATAATAATAAAATGAAAAATAAAGAAATAATAAATTACTGCTCTCATATAGGCTTAAACCTGGTTGATCTGTTTGGATTTGGACAAAATCCTATCTCTTACCCATGGACTTCACTGGATCCTATTTTCCATAAAATCCAGACAACATTGGCTTTTTGTCTTATCTCCATGGTGATCATGTAGTTATCACAATAAGCAAAACGCTGGTGGGGAGAGCAGAATGTGTCATAATTCATACAAAAATATGTTTATTAATTCTAAAAATTTCATAACTGAAGCTTTCTAAATTTTTATTTTATGTGAAAATAAAATCACAGGATGGGCTAAAGATATTTAGGAATTACACACAATGCTATTGGGAAAATGTCAGAATGAACAAGGAATAAGATGTTGTAATTGATAAGACTTGGAATACCAGATCGTGGTACTTGAGGTGATCTAACACATGACACCACTGAATGTAAATTGGTGCAGCCGCTATGCAAAACAGTATGGAGTTTTCTGGAAAAGTAAAGAATAGAAACTACCACATGACTTCATTCAAGGAACAGAGAGCTCCTGGTGACCCACAGGGAAGGAGCTAAGAGAACAAATACTCCCAGTCTCATCCTTTTCTAATATTCTGTTGGTGTTTGCCATTGGCCAAACCAACTAGAAGCCAGAGGCCAAGAAACTCAGTAGTTACACTCAAAGATGTTGGCATTCTAGGCAGACATCCGCATGGATTTGGAGGAGTCCATGGGAGACATCCAGCCCACTTAGATAATCATTCACTTGTTTACTGGGTCTGCCCCACCATTAGAATGTAGGTTCCATGACAGGAAAGACAATGTAGATACTTAATAAATATTTGTAGAATGATTAAGTGACTTTGTGACAATTCCTTAACATCTGCAAGCCTCTTGGATTTTCTTATCTATGTGTTTCAGGGTATTTGGGCTGGCAAATGATTGGGATACATCGTATAACACCTCTAAAACACCTCACATATGAGTTGTTATGCAGGAGGTTTTGAGAAGATTCCACCGGAAGGAAAGAAAGAGAAGACAGAAGCCTAGCAAGTCTGCGTGCCCAGCAGACCTAAGTGACTACACAGAGGTCCCTAAAGTGAATGGATAGAATGTGAGATGGTGACCAAGTGTTTGAGTCAGAAGTGACTCTGCCCATGTACAGCAGCTTTGGGGCCCAAGAGACAATGGCAGCCCCAAGGTGGGGAAAAACCTGCTTCTTAAAGCACAGGTCAGGATGAATCTCAGTGTTCGCTGGACTTGACCTAGCCACAGATGGAGATTGCTGTGCTGAGCTGGGCAGACCCCTGGGAAGGCATGTGAGGGACATGGACAAGGAAGGAGAGAAAGATGGCAGAAACACACTGAGCAGAGACCAGATGTTATCTCAGCAATACCCGCAAACTCCTGAAAAGGGATATTTTCTGAGAAACAGGGAAGGGGAAGCAGGACAAATCTGAGATCCTGCGGTAAAAAACCTAGTCATGGAAACTGAGCCAGCCCATACTTACAGCACAGACAGAGGCAGCTTGGGGGTTTTAAATGACACATAAAGTAGATAATTTTATCAACACTGGGAATGACTCGTGAAGTAAGGTCAAAGAAGTGGGACATAACAAAGATTGACTATTGATTATGAAGTGATGTAATATTCAGGGGGAAACAGCAAATGCCACTGGGGGTTGTACATTATAGAAATTTCAAGA
The DNA here is from genome assembly GCA_004026885.1 of Lyroderma lyra. NCBI lineage: Eukaryota > Metazoa > Chordata > Mammalia > Chiroptera > Megadermatidae > Lyroderma > Lyroderma lyra. The sequence goes on from PVJL010010892.1 coordinate 8,282, forward strand.
GAAGTCATCCTGCTCCCTAGATAAATATTAGAAATGTCTCCTTCTGATGCTTTTCTTATTTTTTTAAGATGAAAGCATTTTATTAAAGGTATATTTGCAAATCTAAAAGCCACTGTATTCTAAGCCCAATAAAGCCAAGTGGTAAACAAGCTCTAGGTCTTTTAGGAAGAGGGAGCCTCTACCAGAATGTCTAAGAAGTATGCAGCATCGTTTGAAGCAAACATTTTTTTAATACAGCTCAAAATTTTATCAAGTAAGCTTCATGCAAGTACCTAAGGGATTAATATGATCTTTGTTCATATTTGGTGGTCATGGGGAATGAAACTAAGTAGTCTGTAACTATTGATGTCTGTCCTTAATTCCCTTTTGCCTGAAAATTGACCTCAGTCAAACAGTAGCTCTTATCACTGTCATGGTTGCTTGTGGGTTGTGAAAGAATTCACAAGAAAAGGAGGAAAAGGAGAAGCAGTTTTATCACGTACTCTCAAAGCAGAGTGGGCAGAGACCAAGCGGGACAACCACATTGATAAGAAAGTGTGCTGGGGTTTTTAAAGGTATGAAAAAGGGTTTTTTCGGGGATGGGTTTTCTCCGGATTCAGGCATTCGTTTTATCACAACTGCAGGCATGTTAGGAGTCAGCAATCTAGGACTGCAGCTGTTCTTTGGGCTGTAGCTATAGGTGTCAGCCCTGATCAGTTGCCTCCCCACCACAGGGGCAGCACACAGCCCATAACTGACTGACATAGGGATTTAAAAAGCTGGTCCCCTTGTCTCAAAAAGGGACTGGTGTTGAGGAACAATTCACACTCCAGAGCTCACCATGAGATCAGGTTGAACTAGGATCCTCTGACCCCATCATGCTCCCCTCACCCTCTCTCTTCTCAGAGCACTCTTCCAATAAGGGGCAACAAAATCCTTGCCTCAGGCTCTGCTTTCAGGGAACCTGACCTGAGTCACCCATTGTCACTTTAGGAATAGTAGTGTTCATAATGAAATTACTAGAGTATTGTTAGTGGAAACTTAAACAAAAGGGTAACTGCAGAAACAGAACATTACAGTCATGTGCTACATAATGATGTTTTGGTCATCGACAAATCACGTACAATGGCGGTCCAATAAGATTATACCACACCAGCTAGATAAGTAGTAGACTATGCCATCTAGCTCTGTAGATGCAGTGTATGATATTCGTATAATGAAATCACCTAGCACTGGGTTTTTCAGAATGTATCCCTGTTGTTAAGCAACAATGACTATATTCATAAAAACAAGAAGTGTCCTTCAGGGGTTAGAATTTCAGAACAGTGTCCTGTTTCCATGTGGTAGATTGACATAGTCTCTTCCCTTGACACATTCATTCAACAAACATTATTGAGTCAGTCAGTCAGCGAACCTAATTTTTTGCTAGGTCATGGGCATACAGAAATAAATCAGACAAAGAATTCATGGGAAAGCTGAGGACAAAACACATGAAAACATCTGATAAATTTAAACATGTTGAGTATTCCAAATGAAGTATTGATAACATTAGGTCCAATGGAACAAAAATGTTAAGACAAGGAGGCAACCAGATGACTTAGAGCTGACAGTGGAAAGCTTTTCTATGAGTAGATTTTAAGTTATGTTCAAGTTATTATATTTCTAATGGTTTACTTTTGACAGTTTGGAAAAGTTTGTGTAGTTATGTTTTTTCCTTCAACCAGACATTAAGGAAGAAATGTAAGCTTCCTCCCACTTATAACTACTAGTAATTTTAGAAGTATTTTAATAGTACTGTTTGAAATTTAGCTTGGAGATGTTCATTACAGTATTGTTTAAGGGACTTAAAAGTTAGAAATGATGAAAATTGAGGTTAAATACATTATCACACATGTATACTGTAGATTAACATTGCAAACATGGGGGAAAATGAACTTCTGAAAGATTTGATGAGTGGAAAAGATGTTTACAATGTGACAAGTGGGAAAAATATTATTTCAAAATCACATAGGCAAACCTGTTGTAGGTAACCCTCAGGACAATTTTCTATGTGGCCATGAGATGTCTGGCACCATCATATTACAATTGTCCCTATACCTGTAGACACATGTGACTAATAGATTATTTATCATAATCAAGTGTTTTTAAGCAAGGAGTCCTAAGGATATTGTCCCATTTCCTGAAAAGCCAGCCATAAATATGCCTCCAAAACATTATGATCAGGGCCAGGTCTAGGGTCAGGGGAGAGAAGACCTTGCCTCAGGCACCAATTTTAAGAAGCCGTCAAAAATAAAGTAATCAAGGTAAATACTATGTCAATGCAACATTTAAAAATATCTAAATCAATGCAAGAAACTCTGCAAGAAAACATCCAAATCCAAGATCTAACAGGCTAGCCAGGTTATAATGGAACCTACAGTAGCTTTTTAAAAAATATTTTTAATGGTCAATATTTTTCTACAAGTTGATCTGAAAATATTATTAATGAGTTTGCTTCCATGCAAACCAAGAAAGTCAAATTTTAATAAATTCTGATTTGGAGAGAAATAAAATATTTACATTTAAAATAATATTGTTACTTAAATTTTGTTACTTTTTAATTTTTCAATATTTTTTCAACTATTTTAATGTACGGGGGAGGGGAAACACATTGTAGGTAGTCAATAACTATCTCTTGAGAGAATACGTCTGTATTTTTGTTGGACACCATAAATTACTTGGATTACCAGAGGGCAAAGTTATTTCACTCTGTTTATGGAATTTGAGAACCATGCAGTTTTTATTCTGAGTCTCCCTTCTCCCTCCAGTGGAGGCATGTGAGACCACAGGGATAAAGGAACTGAACAAGTGTAGCTTGAGGTTACAGTACGAAAAATTCCTATAGTGGAGCTCACAACTCCATCCGCTTACCTTAGAAATACAGGGTTCCACATAATACAACACATAGACAATGTATTGTGAATTGCACACCTGGAAACTATGTAGTTTTTACTAACCAATGTCACCCCCCCAAAATTTAACAATAAAAAGAAAAAGAAATACAGGGTTCCTTAAGGAGACTGTATTTTAGACCAATATGTAAAACCATTTAGAGACAAAGGCTGTGCCAGTCTTCTGTTAGAAAGAACTTTATTCAAGCATTATAGATTTACAGAGCATGATAGCTAAGAGGAAATGAAGAACCAAACCCTCCTCTTGGTACTCCAAGTTGTTGCAATCAAACGCAAAATGTTGACAATCCATTGGCTGCTGTATCAGTGAGCAGCTGCTAGCAGAAAGTGCTTGATAGCAAACCACTCCTGAAACTCAGTGCCTTAAAACAATGATACTTGATTGTTGAGCCAGAGTCCATGGGTTGGTTGGGCAGGTGCTGATCTTGGCTGGGCTCACTCATGTGACTGGTCAGCTACAGGGTGACTAGGTGGCTGGTTAAGGACAGTCTCAGAGGCTATAATGAAATGACTGAACTCTTCTGCATTCACTTCTCACATCCTTCTAGCGGGATAGCCTGGGTGTTGTCAAAGGGCCTGGAAGAGGAGCTCTGTGGTGAAGAGCTCAAAACCCAGCTTAGCCACCTACGGTGGTGTGATGCTGGGGAAGTTACTTAACTACTCTGAGCCTCAGGTTCCTCATCTTCAAAATGGAGAGTAATCATTCCTTTACTCTTTTATTCAACATATTATGCTCTGAATTGCCTAGAGTTCTGAGGCTGGTGGGATCCTGCATTTCCACATTAAGCCCGGAAGAGAAAGTTTCAGGGTAGTCTCCTACAGGCACTTGCTTTCCTTGAACGTTGCTCTGTGGGAACTGGAACAGCACGAAAGGGCATTAACCCTCTGAGAGAGAAATCAGAAGCAGTGGCAGGATTAGTACAAATATGATTCCAGGAGTCCTATCTATAAGAAACATGTATCTTATAAATGTGGCAAGAAAAACTATAAGAATAATTATTAAAATGTTAACAGTGATTATTCCTAGCATGGCAGGCACCACTGGCAAACGCAAGTGCTTTTCTCAACCTCTTCACCAATGACAGCTCCCACTCTAGAAGCTAGAAAGTCAAATACTTGATTCGTCAAATTCCTTTGTAACTATGAGTGGTCCTTTGATGCAGTTCTAACCAATTAGGTAAAACGGAATCTGCTGAGGGATGTCTGGGAAGCTTTTGTTTCCTGTTAAGGGGGAGGATTGAAAGGAGTCTGTTGCTTCTGCCCCATGACTCTTCTTTCAGCCTTAAACATGGTCACGATGGCTGGAGCTATAGCAACCATCTTGCAACCAGGAAAATAACTGGATTAAAAGCCAATATGCTGCTAGTGGAATGGAAAATGAGATCCTTTACAATACCACTGAGCAACAGAACGACTACTAGCAAGCTAACTGTGGGCTTTGGTTCTTATTTGAGAAACAATTCTCTATGTAGTTAAGCCACTGGATCTTAAGTTACTTGTGCTTGGAATGTATCAAGTGAAAAAAATAAGACATTCTAGTGGGGGATGGAAGACCACAAAAAATAGAATAAATAAGGAAGTCATATATGCTAGAAAGTGGGAAGTGCTATGAAAAAGTCAGGGCAAGGGGGCAGGGTAGAAGAAGAGGAAGCAGTACAAAAGAAGAGTTGCTGGAGAATACTCCATTGATAAGAAGTGATGGAACAAAGATCTGAAGGATGTGAGGGACGTGTGGGAGTTGGCCATGTGGATATCAGGACAAGAACATCCAAGACAGAATGAGCTTCCAGATCAAAGTTTCTAAGAAGGAACTGAGCCTGGCATGTTTGAAGACTCCTGAGAAGGCTGGTGTGGGTGGAGCAGAGTGAGGAGAGCGGTGGATGAATAGAAAAGGTCAGGGAGGAAAAGATAGATCAGTCAGCGCTTTGTGGGTCATCAGGAGGACTTTGGCTTTTACTCTGAGTAAAGTGAGAGCCACAGAGTATTGTGGACAGAGAAGGGAGGTGACCTGACTTAGGTGCTCACGGCGCCCTCTGGTGGCTTCACGGAGAACAGAGCAAAGGTGGGAAAGGGAAAAAACCTAGAGAGGACGCAGGGAGACCCCTTCTGAGCCCATTTCCATAATCCTGGCTAGAGACAACAGGACTTGACTAGAAGCAGTAAAGGAAGAGAGAAGTGGTCAGATTCTGGATACATTCTGAGGAGTCGACAGGATTTACTGATGGGTTAAAGATGGAGGGTGAGAAAAAAAGCGGAGTCAAGGATCACTCCACAGTTTTATGCTGAGTAACAGGCAGCTAGAGGACCCTGCTTGCAAATGGGAGATGGGGGATGGGAGCTCAATTTTAAACATGTTACATTTGTGACATCTATTAGATATTTAAGTGGGGGCATTTGGTAGGTGGTTGGTGATATGAGTCTAGAATTCAGGAAAGAGGGCTGGACTGCACATTATTTAAAGTTTGGGGGTCATTGCTAATAGGTGGTGTGTATAGCTGTGAGATTGGATGAGATCCACTGTATAGAGAAAAACATGTGCTTTAATGGAAAACAACGCACATTGTCACAGGATACCCTTACCTACGTGGGGGCTATTTTACAACTCAATTTTAAATAACTGACAGCAACACAAAATAATTCTGTGGGAAACCAGTTTTGCCTCCACTGCACATTCATTTAAATAGTTCTGAAATTATATATATGTATTATAATTCATATATACATGTATGTAATGCATATATGTGAAATTATATAATTTTATGTATATATAGCTATATGTATAATTCTAAAACATATAATTATATAATACACACACACCACACATATATATATATATATATATAAAATTATGAATGAGGGAACCAGGCAGATGTTATAACTGGTTCAAAAAACAATGCAAAAAACAGACATATATGTATTATATAACATATTAATGTATACGATTTATATAATATATACATAATATGCATTATAGAATACATATATAGCACATACAATGTATTCTAGTGCATAAATACATAATGTATAATGTATACAATGCACATAACATGCATAATACATAATATATATCATATAATACACACATACATATATGTCTGTGCTTTCTCTTTTGAGCCAGTTGTAACATTTGCTTGGTTTCCTCACTGATTAATGAGTAGAATAAAAGCCTTAACATCTGCTCATTTTTTATCTGTATGGGTTATGATTTTATGATTTTTAGGTCACATAGCTACTAAGGGGGAAGAGCTGGGATTTAAACCCAGGCAGCCTGGCTCCCGAACCCCACACTTTATGAAATGAGCTAATGCACGTGGACATGCTTAGCTCCACGCACAGCGGTGTGTAGTATTACTAAGAAGCAGGCATTCTGCTCAATCAAAACTTACATCACGTGCCACCTTTCACCATTTTAGAAGTGGAAGGGACAGATGACAGTAAGATATCTGAGGTCTGGGACTCCGAGCTGGGTTTGATCTTCCTGGTAATACATTTCCAGTATTCTTCCCGCACCTGGAGGAGACAGAACACGGGGAGACAAGTCCCTCCCAGACACAGGAAGTGTGCTGGCACAGGCATGTCCCTTGGAAGGACGGGGAGTGGGGGATGGGGAGGAGAGCAGCCTTGTCTCAGTACCTTTTGGTTGAGCAGACAGTGAATGAGAAAGATGAAGGCCCCCTGCAGGCTGTTGATGACAGTGAACAGGTAAGCCATGACACTGGCCACAGGTCCGATCTGGAAAATGCCCAGCACCCAGGAGCACCCCAAGATGAAGAGCTGAGCAAAGGCCTTGAACGTCAGCATCCTAGGGGAGAAGATTTGCAGAGAATAAGGTGTTGAGAGGTGGCTGTTGTCCTTGTGGGCCATGCTCCCAGGAATGGTCTGAGGTTGCTACCCTGTGACCTGCCCCCTGGGGGGGAATAAACAAGAGGCAGAGTCTCCAAGCCTAGAGGCAAGGCGATTGAATCCTGTAGACATTTAAAAGGTCGTGCATCTACAAATACACATGGACACAAAGACATGTGGACACATGTATTTAATGCAATATTTTCTATAGAAATAAAAGGCGAGGAGGACCCACATGCCATGAATTTGGGGCATGTTAAATGAACAGTGAATCCATCTAAAATTCATTATTTTAATCATTTGAGTGTGTGATTCAGTGGTATTTATCACGTTCACGATGGTGTGCAAACGTCGCCACTATCCACTTTCAAGACATTTTTATCATTCCAAAGAGAAAATTCCGTCATCCTCAGTTCCCCTCTCCCCCATGAAAAACAACCTGAATGCCCATCAACAGTGAATATGGAAACACAGTGTGGTCCCATCCATACATGGAACATTACTCAGCCACGAAAAGGAGTGCAACACTGACACATGCGACAAAATGAATGAACCTTGCAAACCTGACGCTCAGTGAAGGAAGCCAGACACACAAGGCCACGTAGTGTGTGATTCCATTTATATGAGAGGTCCAGAACAGGCACGTCCACAGAGGAGAAAGGAGGTTATAAAACCATTTCTTAAAATGAGATGAGAATGACAATATACTACAGTAAGTGAGGGTTCAGACTCTGAACCAGACTATCTGCAAATAAATTCTGATTGATTCATTCACTATCTTGTGGCATATGGGCTCTGAGAAGGAAGAGAGCTACCAAGAAGGGCTCCTGATGGCTAACTGGGCTCAAATTTAAAAGTAGAGCCAAGAAGCTGTTTCTAAACAGGGGCCTCTAGTGCAAGTGGAGCTTCAGGGAGAAGCCTGCACTCAACTGCCTGCCTGCCTGCACTGTGTTCTTGCCATCTGAGCCAGCTTTTAAAAAAGGAGCTCCAGGAATTACATTTCAACCAATAGGAATGAGGCTTTCCCCATCCAATTGGAGCTGCACAGCTATATTCCAGCCCCCACCCCCCCCAACCACCATCGTGACTGACCAATCAGTACAGTGTCTTTTGGGCCAATTAAACCGTGAGGACTTGAAGTCCTCATTTGCATGAGGATGGACCAATTAAGGACCAGGGACTGAGACTTCTCTACATACATCAGCTCCCCTCTGGCTGAAGGATCACACTTTCCCTTTCCACTAAAGACTGTGTCTCCCCAGCTGGAGCTGGAACACCGAAGCCAAAACCACCAAGATACGTGGCTGGAGCGGGGCAGCGTGGGGCAGAGCAGAGCACAGTAGTGTAGCTGGAGGCGGGCTGCTTTGCCGCTGTGAGGGCCCGCGGCCGTGCTCCTTCCCAACGGGGCTGCAAACCCTTGAGCTGTTCTCGCAGCCGTGCTGTATTGAAATTGAGCCGTTTGCACTGAACAAAGTTTCCTTTGTTACTGCACTCCAAGTTGGAGATTCCTGCGGGCACTGAATTGGCACCAACTACCATCCGTTGACAAGCCTTAGTGAGTTACTTAACCTCATTGTGCCGCGTGGCCTCAAATTGATACAGAGATAACGATACAATACCTTTACAGTGGTATTGCTTGTTCTGCCGATTAAATAACGATACGGCAAGCTCCGAAAGGTGCTTAAAACAGTGTCTGATGCAAAATTAGCATTTTTGTTGGTTGTTTTTAATCTTAAGGATTGATATGAAATAAGCCACATATTATGTGGAAAAAATACTGTAGAATGCTATGTAGGATAGCGTATCATTTATGTAAAAGGAGGTGGATGTGTAAGTATAGAATATGCTGGAAGGAAGCTCAGTTTGAGTCCTAATTCAATGTGAGGGAGATCTGGGGACCTGGGAGGTAAGGAAAGAAAGAGGACACTGCTTAATTTTCCTCACCATTGGCTGTATTAATTTTGAACTTTTTGCATTCACTTTTTAAAAATAGTTTTTTAGAAAAAAGCATTTCAGATGAAAGAGGGAGAGACACTGGCAGGAAAACAAGCAAAGGATTATCATCAGGTTACTGACAATAAACCCTACAGCATGTCTGCTTTGGGGAGGTTCTTAAAATGAACATTGGTGGAGCCACGAAGAAACACAAGTGGCCTGATAATGGCAAAAGCCTGATAAAAGAGTCATGCAGGTCTCTGCCTCCGTTCTCAGAGCTGTTACTGAGTTGCTGACCTGGTGCTAAACTCAGCTCAAGGCCCAGGCAGAAACATCCTGGATCAACAACTGCCGTGTGGGCACCGCGGATTTGACCTCTTTCTTACAGTTTTCAGTCTCCTCGCTTGCATGCTGGAACTAACCGAGTCCTTTTACCCCAGCCAGCTAACGCCTCATTTTCAGGAAAGACTCACACTCTCTGGTTTTCGCTTTTATAGACCCTATCTCCCCTTGTTTTCTCTGGAGGACGTTTCAGGTTTTCCCATGAATCTGTGTCTTCCAGATTCAAATCCTTTAAGACCCCAATAAACGTTTAAATTGTTTTACAGCCTCAGATCTTTATTGGTTGATAGATCTCCAAGAATATGAAAAAGCCCCACATCTGCAAGATAAAATAATATATAGGAAACTAAAGCAGTAAGATAGTATATGTCACCTGTTGAATCTGCAAAACCAATACAACAAAAAGGACAAATCCCAGTGCTGGCAAAGCTGCAGGTAAACAAGAAACACATTTTTCTGGAAAAACCATTTGCAATATATGAGGGAGGATCCCCAAAAACCTGAAATTTATTTATAAAAATTTGTGTATTTATTCTTACATGTTTAAATTTCAGTCACCTTCAAAGTAGTCTGTTTGTAGCAATACACCTATTGAGGTGCCTTTTCCACAGCTCAGAACAGTTTTTGAACTCATCGATTTTGATGCCTTTTAGTGTTTCTCCCGTTTTTTTATTTCATGTCTTCCACATTGGCAAAACATTTCCCTTTAAGGAATTTTTTCATCTAGGGAAACAAAGTCACTCGGGGTGGGATCAGCTGAATAAGGAGGGTGGGGCAGAGGGGGGTTAGGCCATTTTTGGTAAAAAACTGCTGAACCCTCAGTGCGGCGTGGGCAAGTGTGTCGTCATGCCACACGCCTGTGTAAATCACCCACCATGGAATGGGCAAACGCACTGAAAGAGTCTCAAAAAAAATTCCCTGAAGCCAAACAGCCTCTCACAACAACGCCAGCTGGTGCACGGATACAGGCGGGCTCCTAGCGCACTCACCTAGCGGGGCAGCCTGTACCACAAAGGGGCCCACCTTCATATATGAAAAGTGTTACATTATAACCTACCCTTTGACTCAGGAAATTTTGTGCCTACTTACTGTTATGATTAAATAACCCCAGATGTGGAAAAAGATTTGCCTAAAAGGATACTCAAGACAGTATTGTTATAGTAAAAAGCAAAAACAAACAAACAAACAAAACCAAAAGCAACTTATATATCCATGAATAAGGGATGATTTAAGTAAGTTGTGCTGTGTCTTGACACTGAAATGCTATAGAAAAAAAAGATTGTTGATGAATTTCTAATTAAAAATATTCATAACATGTTAGAGAAAAAATGGTACTAAAAATAAAACAGTGTGATTCTGCTTTTGTAAATATGTGCACATAAGTATGTACAGAAGAACTGGACAATGTATGAATAGGGTCAATATATGAAACTCTTCCTAGTAACTGCTAAGTGCTTGACAAACTACATAAATTACACAATAGTAATATTCTCATTCTACACATGAGGAAACTTGAGTTTCAGAGACGTTATGTAACTTGCCTAAGGTCACAGCAAGTAAGTAGCAGACCTGGGGTTTGAGCTCCCAGATGTGGACATTGTGCTGTTCCATCTCAAGACGAGGACCAGGCATACAAAGGTACTGAGTGAACATTTGTGGGAAGAGGGAAGGGACCGGAAGAGGACAGGAAGGGAAGAAGGGAGCGCACCTGGTGTCTTTGAGAGTCGAGACTTCTGCATTGACAGTGGAAAGCCTCTGTCTCAGGATCCATAATGTCCCAGTCAGGAGGATGAAATTGATCTACAAAGTCCAGCAGAAAAGATTAAGAGGTACAAATTTAAGAAAAAAATAAAATGGAACAAGCCTTGCTAAGAGTGTAACTTAAAATAACAATCAGGAGGCTATTAGGGCATTGGGGGCTGTGCACGTCTTGTGCTTCAGTGCTCGGAGCTGTTATGAAGTTGCTAACCTGCTGTGACACTCAGCTCAAACATCCTGGGACAGCCACTCTGCGTGGACACCTGTGGACGTGACTTCCTCCTGGAAGTTTTCGCCTCCTCGTTTGCATATTGGAACTCACCGAGCCCCATTAGTCCAGCCGGCGACCCCCTTCATTTGCAGGAAAGAAGGAGACTTCCTGGTTTTTGCCTTTACCAACCCTGCCTTTCTTCGTTCTTCCTTGGTTTACAATTTAGGTTGCTACTTGAATCTGTGTCTCCTGGGCTGCAGTTCCTTTTGCTTAAACAAATTCTTTTTATTTTTATTTTTATTTTTTATTTTTTTTTTTTGAATGGGCTAAGTGGCTTTATTAGAGAAAGCCAGGATTACAAAGGACTTAAGAGTTGGCTTTTAATTATAATCTAAAATTAATGTTGGCTGGCAAAGTAGACCATGGCCAGACCGTCTTTAAAAACAGAACTCTGACCCAGTCTGCAGTAACCACTCCAGGAAACCCAACAAAACTCCTGTAGCAAATGACCCCAAACGGCTGGGATTTTATTAATAATCGATCATCTCACTAATTTCTGTCCCTGCTTTCAACTTAGGAGAAAGCCAATATGCACCCCCAACCAATTACATAGGATGCCCTGTTGTTAGTCAGCACCCCTGTACGGTTCCCATTCCTACAGCCTCCAGTCAGGGCACTCCTGAAGCTTCCTTTTTTCCCTCATGGACGCTTTCTCATTCCTCTGCCTGCTTTTGAGTCTCTAACAAATGCAAGTGATGGTGGCTGGCTCCCTCACGACCCACCAATCTCCAAATCAATTGCCTTTGCTTGCTTCTCATTCGGGTGATCACTTATGTCTATTGGATGCATCAGGGAAGTTAGAATTAAGATCAGTGCCCTGTTACAGGTTGAATTGTGTCCACCAAAATGATATGTTGAAACCCTAACCCTCAGGACCTCAATGTGACCTTATTTGGAGATAGGCTCTTTACAGAGGTTATCAAATTGAAACGAGGGCATTAGGGTGGGCCCTTATTCATATGACTTATCCATATTGTGTCCTTACAAAACAGGGAGATTTGGACACAGAGACAGACGTGCACAGAGGGAAGACGAGGTGAGAGACACAGGGAGAAGACACACCTCTACAAGCCAAGCAGTTGGAGAGGAGGCTGGTACAGAACCTTCTGGAAGATCTTCAGAGGGAGCCTGGCCTGCCAACCTCTTGATTTTAGATGTCTAGCCTCCAGAACTGAGACACTAAAATTCTGTTGTTCTAAGCACTAGGAAAACAATACATGCCCCAACCCCCAATCTGATAAAGGTCAGAGCAAAACCTCTGAAAGAATACAACCCCAAGAATCCCCAGACTTAAATCAGTCAGATATGAGCTCACAATTAACAATAACAAGTGACACAAGGAAATAAGCCACCATGAGTGAGAGAAGAAACATCATCTTACAGGACTGTTGAATCTAGACTGGAGGCAAGGAGGCAAGGAGACAGTGCTTGGGCTTCCCAGAGAGGAGACTGGTGGTTGCCATGGACTGGGAAGAGGTTGGTCTAAGGTTACAGAGTTTCAGCTATGCAAGATGAGTAAGTTCTGGAGAGCTAATGTAAAGCGTGGTGACTATAGCTAACAATATTTTGTCGTATTCTTAAAATTTGCTAAGAGGGTAGATTTTAAGTGTTCTTACCCATTATTTTCCACAACATAGATGGACCTAGAGGGTATTATGCTAATGAATAAGGAAGATGGAAAAGGACAAACACCATATGATTTCACTCATAGGTGGAATATGAAACAAAAAGTAACAAAATAACAAAACAACAAAAACAAACTAAATAGACACAGACAATGGTTACCAGAGGGGAAAAGGATGGGGGGCAGGGTGAAATGGGTAAAGGGGTCCAAATATATGATGATGAAAGAAAACTAGACTTTTGGTGGTGAGCATGCAAAAGAGTACACGGATGTTGTATTATAATGTTGTATACTTAAATTTATATACTACTACTAAGTAATGTCACCTCAGTAATTTTAACTTCAAAAAAAGGTAACTCTGTGAGTTGATCGAAAAGTTAATTAGCTTGATGGTGTCCATCATTTCATAATGTATAATAACATATAGCAAAACATTGAGTTATTCACTTTAAATACAATTTTTTACCTGCCAATTATACCTCAATAAAGCTGAAAAAAAACTTTCCTCTCATTCAATATCTGTGCTCAAAAGAGATGGATAGATCCATTCTTGCTGAAAACAAAGGACAAAGAAGACTGTGGTTCCCCCCCAGGGGATTTGCATGTTGCAAAAAAAAAAAATCATGAGTCAAAGAAATTATACTTGAATTTGGAAATCGCAGGCATCAGGATCAGAAGGGAGAACATTTTAGAGGAGTAGGTGACCTTAGTTCTGCAACTTCCACTGGCACATCCTGATCCCGTGGGTCAGGTCCCTCCTCCAGAACCCATGGCATCAAGCAATTTGTTTACCATTATGATTGCGCAGACTGGTCCCAGGAAACTCCAGATGAACCCTGTCTCTGTATTCAGCCAGCAGCTACAGAGAGAAACAGAAGTCTGTGCTTGTTTCGGAGTCTTCACCTTAGAATTCATTACTCACGCCCGCCAAATGTACCAATGGGGAGAATCTAAGGCGATAACGTGGAGGTGAAGACACTCCTGATGGGACAGGTTGCATTTCGGTTTTCTTTGGACCCTAGGAAATCCTTTCTGACCTTCCTGGGTGTGTTCCTGAACGATTCCCCGAGTGCCCTGGGTAGAGCCCATGTCCAATTCATAACCTCTGTAATCCCTTTTCCTTCCTTCTAGAACTGGCCACTGGCACACTTGGTCATTCAAATCTCAACTCAAATATCACTTCCTCTGCAAAGCCACTCCTGACTATTCCTAGCTATGTGTACTGGCCCTGAGTCCTGGTCCTTGTGTAGCAGAGCTTGCTGCCTTTGTTTGTTGGTTTGTTTTTTAATCGCATCTATCGGTATTGTAGATACCTTGTTCGGGAGTTTGTTTACTGGTCAACTGTCCATTTTCCCTACTAGACTATGAGCGGCATGAGAATTTGATGTTGACGTCTTGTTATCTCTGAACACTCAGCCATGAAGGAGGTATTCCATATTTGAAAGGAAGGATCTTGCTATTTGTGACATTGATTGACTTTGAGGGCATTATGCTAAGTGAGAAAGTCAGACAGAAGACAAATACTGTATCATCTCACTTATATGTAGAATCTTTAAAAGAAGAAATCCAAGTTCATAGACACAGAGAAACGGATGGATGGTTGCCAGAGGTGGGGGTGGACGTGGGCAAAATAGGTGGAGGGGTCAAAAGATACAAACTTCCAGTTATAAAATTAATAAGTCCTGGGGATGTAATTATAGCATGGAAACCACGTATATACATACAAGGGCTGTCTGGAAGAAACCCAGCCATAAATGCCTCTATTTTTCATATTACCTGGCTGGATACTGTCAGACAGCCTTCGTGTGTGTGTGTGTGTGTGTGTGTAATTACACTACATTGCATATTTGAAAGTTTCTAAAAAAGTAAATCTTAAAAGTTTTCATCCCAAGAAAAAAATTCTGTAGCTATCTGAGGTTATGGATATTAATTAGATTTATTGTGATCATTTCACAATATGTAACTACTGAATTATGTTGTGTACCTGAAACCAAGATAATGTTTTATGTCAATTATGCCACAATAAAATATTTTATTTTATATATATAAATATATATATAAATATATATATATATATATATATATATATATATATATATATATATGGAAGAAAGGAAGATGTGGGAAGGAGGGAAGAAGACAGGGAGACCCACCGCATTGCCTCTTTCCATTCCATCGTGCCCCTAGTAAATATTTGCTTTTTTCACCACCTGGCAACCATTCCACCATGTTCAGTAATGGCACCCCAATATTCCTTTAGTAGAAGTAGTCCTCCCTCCACAAAAGAAGGAAAATAATCAGGTTTCGCAAACGACATTTTCTCTCCCTGGAATGTGAGTCCCAGTAGAAGCGATAAATGGTGGGAAAATGTTTGCAACGTGAGAAGACGCTGTCCCTACCCTTTTGGGAGTGAATACTCCAGTAAATACTGGCCGATTTCCTATCAGCATCTGATTCTCTTCCCGAGGACATCAGTCTAAAAGTACTGGAGAATTTGCTGTTCTGGGAGCAAGAGAAAGTTGGTGGATAAATACACCAGCTCCCTCAGCCCTTGGGTGGGATAACAGTGGTGCACACTCTACACTGTTTTCCATTGGTACCCATGGCATTAAGTCCCTGTTACCCCCGCAGTGCCTGCTCATGAATGTACCCCATATTTGCCTGTCTCACTTCCCCACTACTTTCCTAGTCCTGAGTGAGCTCATCTCAATCCTTGTCAATGCTATTCCTCTCTTCTGAAACTTTATTCCCTCTGCCTAGAAGGTATTCTTCAAATTCCATGCCCCCCTTCACCTCCCTCCTTCCAGTCCAGGACATCTGCTCTCCAAAGACAGCTCAAGCTTCTGTTTGGGCAAGCTTTGGCCCTCACCTATGTTGCCGATACCAGCATGGTGCCAAGAAGAGAAGGGAGGGGCCATAGGAGAAGGTTGCTCAAGGCAACAGTAAACAAGCTAGTGGGACATGGAGGATACCCCACCACCCTACCCCGCCACCCAGCAGAAGACAAAGGGCTGGTGGGGGTGATTGACAAAGGAAGAGGGACCGTCCTACTCCCTTCTAAAGCATGGCAGCAGGAAAGGGTGCAGATCTGCCAGTTTAGGATGGGATTAATGGGAAAGTCAGATGCTTCTGAGCACATGGAATTGTGGGCTGAGAGATTTAGGCGGGGTGGTTCCCTGACTGGGAATCGAACCCAGGCCATGGCGTTGAGAGTGCTGAAGCCTAGCCACTACACCACCAGGGAACCCCCTTGGGCTGAGAGATTTAAACAGAAGGGTGCAGATGGGCCCTTTTTTTCTCTTCCTCGGCGATCTGCCTGGGTGATTGTGCTGCAGCCAGCTGTATTCCCCAAGGACAGCATTTTTAAAGGGACAAGGAACTCCAGGCACCGTCTAGGACTGGTCTGGCCCAGCAGAGGATGGCAGGGTTATTTTTCTTTGGGTGTTTTAGAGGGAATGTGCTCTGAGGCAGAAACCTGCCATTCTCCCAAAATTCTCTAGCTGTTGAATAAAGACTTCCTTCCTTTTTCACCCAACCTCTGCCTCTGGAATTTGCCTGTGGGCGGTGGGCAGCAGGACCCCATTTGCAGGTCAGTAACAGTGCCACTCCTCTTCCTCCTTGCCCGGGTACACTTCAATAGAGCTTTCAAGGCCCAGACAAGTTCTACCTCTTCCAGGAAGCCTTCTGTGGACTTCCCAGCTCTCACAGGCCATCATTCTTCTCTGGCCTGTGTCAGGGCTTATACTACCTACACCAACTCAGGCACTTGATCATGGATGGTCACCACCATCTCCTGACGGGGCAGTCAGACTGGAATTCAGCTTGGACACTTACCAGCTGTGTGACCCTGGGCAAATTCTACAACTGGGCTGAGCTTCAATTTTCTCTGTAGCTCCCGTTTATTAAACTGTTACTCTATATATTGTTGGTCTCAGGGCCACTATGTACAATAGCACAGGTTGTGCATGTGCAAATCCAGGGGACAGTATTTGTACTGTACACAATGAAGATCCCTAGTTTGTTTGTTTGTTTGTTTGTTTGTTTGTTTTTGGTTCCCTGAGCGGGGATTGAACTCAGGCCGCAGCAGTGAAGAGATCCCTACTCTTAACACAGGATTTTTGTTGAGATGTGCTGGAGATAATATGGTTGTAAAGTTTATAGGATTTAGGCTATGATGAGTACTCACTTAGTTTGAATTCTTTTCTCTTACTCCTTATCTCAGGACCTTACTTAGAGTATAAACCATCAGCAGGCAAGGAGGAAACCTGGATGTTTAATCCCCAAACACAGCACAGCAAAATTCCTGTAGCACAGAGTGATTAGTGGGGGCCCTGGGATTGGGCAGACCCAGATGCATGTCCTCATGCTGTGCCTTTCTCACTGTCATGCGAGAAAGTCTTTCATCCCCCTGAGCCTCAGTTTCCTCATCTGTAAATTAGAACAGCAATGCTATCTCAAGGGTCTATTGTAGGATCAAATGGAGTAACAGTGAATCTCTGCCCTACCCACATACTGCTTGTGCTGTCTGTCATTAACCTATAATTATTTTTCCTCAAAATTGACTCACATTTTTTACTTATACAGTGGGATCGTGTCTGTGAAATCATTAATTTGGTATGCTGGCAATTTTTTTCTAATGCCCTTTAAAGTAGATACAAAAAAAAAAAATTAAATTAGTACCTAGCAGTATACTGCCTACAATCATCTCAAGTGGAACCACGTGATAAACATATTTCATTTTAAAACAGATGACAGTAATAATAATTGTGATAATAATGACAGGTATAATGCTTTACTTTGTGTCGGACACTGTTATAGATGTTTTGCAGATAGTAACTAATTTAACCCTCACAACAACACGGTGATGTACATTGTTATTCACCCCCATTTTATAGGTGAGGACATGGAAGCATGCAGAGACTTAGTAATTTACACAAGGTAGCACAGCTAGAAGGTAAGTGGAGCCAGGACTCAAAGCCAAGCAAGTTGGCTCCAAAGTCCATGGTTTTAAAACTGTACAATCAAGTCCACTGTTTACATCACCGCCATTTACCTAGACTATAGTGAGAACAGTAGCTCATTAATTTGTGCAGTGCCCAACCTATGCTACTGGACCTGGCAGCCCTGAGACCAACAGTACATTAAGAACTCAATAAATGGTAGCCACACTACTGACATTGCTATTGCTCTCCTGTGCTTCATGTACTTGTAGCATGAGCTCTTGCAGCAGGGTCTTTGGGGAGAGGTGGGGGGTCACTCACCGATTATGCATCCCATAGTCCTGTGGCTGCACACTGGCGGAGATGACCACCACCAGCCCTGGGAGCCCGTAGCCAAAGGCACAGAGGTACAGCATCTTGATGTTTTGAGAGCTAAAGTAATTCACCACCTTCAGGTTCCTGACCATTAGGAAGAGCATCACAGCCTCCACCAGCATCCAGAAGAAACAGGCGAGGAAAAGGTAGTGCAGAAAGCCCGCGATGATAGCACAGATCATCTGGAGAGGAGAAGCATGCACACTCAAGTTCCTCACACCCATCGCCTCCGAGGAGCAGGGTCCGAGGAAGAGGGCAGGGGAGGGACCTCTTTGATTGGTGTTCCCCAGACACTGTCCATGCATTCACTCCACAAATATTTATAGAGATATTCTTCACCACAGGTGGTGCCATCCCTTTGGTAGGGTGACCGATTGTTCTGGTTTATCTGGGACTGAGTTATCCCAGGGCATGTTGACTGTCATTACTAAAACTGGGAGAATTTGGGGGGAGAAGTGTGTAGGTGATCAGCCTACTGTAGGAGATGTTTGAAGTTAGGGGGTTGTGCAGGTTTGCAAGCTACAGTCATTGGGCTGATTGCCTGTTTTGTAAGTAGTGTTTCATGGCCACACAGCCACACCCATATATATATATATTCTCTAGGCTGTTTTCGCACAAAAACAGCAGGGTTGAGTAGTTTAACAGAGACCATAGGATCTACTAAGCCATAAATATTTATATCTGTATCTTCATAGAGAAAGTTTGCCCACCCCAGTGAAATGATGGGAATGGGGAGCACCACGAGTATTTTGTTGTCAAAGGGCTGGGACGCCAAACATCCCACAGTGAGGGGGCAGCTCTGCCCAGCGAATGGTGCTCCACCCAACATGTCAACAGCGCTCCTTTTGGAAAAACCCCACGAGCTTACTATGTTTCTGGCACAGTGCTGGGGGTAAGCTGGCCAACGTTCTTACGTTCATGGGGCAGAGGTTAGCGGGAAAAGTAGATATCTAAGTAAAACAACAAATAATCAATATGGTTTTAAGTAAGTGCTGGGAAAGAAAGCGGAATGGAGTGATGAATAGACCTTTTTAGCTGTAGCAGTATTGACAGTTGGGACACTCTTGCCAGATTGTTTTCTGTTGTGGGGGCTTATCCTGTGTGTTTTAGGGTGCTTAGCAGCATCCCTGACCTCCACCTACTCAATGTCAGCAGCACCCTCTCCCAGTGGTGACAACCAGTAATGTCTCTAGACAGTGCCAAATGTTCCCGAGGGGACAGAATCAACCCAAGGGAGAACCAGCAGGGAGCATCATAGTATGTGACATGATCAGGGAGATGCTTTTAAACTAAGACCCATCACAAGAAGGAGTCAACAAGGTGAAGCACTGGAAGATGAGTAGTATGAAAAGAGAGCAGAGCACGTTCAAAGACCCTGAGGTAGAAACTACTATCGAGGGAGTTGGGAAGGGATGAGCAGAGGCAGATGTGGAGATGATGGGGCTGGATGGGGGCACAGCCTGAGGGATGTGAGACCTGGTTGTCGGTCTTGTCTACACCGGTGAGGAAGAGAATCTTGGCCAAGAAGAGGCACACACAGAGGTGCAGGTGGAGGTAGGTGTTGCGGTTACAAATGGAATGACACAGCAGGAAGGTCGCGATGGCCAAGATGAGACACAGCAAGGAGATGATCATGCCCACATGGCTGATGATGGACAAGGAGAACTCCATCTGTCAGGAGAGAGATATGCCACTCAGACAGGGATCAACATTCCTCCAAGCAGGAAAAAGAATTATCCAGACTCCTGATTTGGGTAGAAAGAGCTTGGGGACCTTTCTTCCCTCTGATATTCAGAGTGAACTAGATATTATCCATCCTCATTCTTTGGCATCTGTTGGCATCCATTGTTACCCTGTGCTACACCCTCCCCCATGTATTACCAGGGCAGGACGTCTACAAACTACATTTCCCAGAATCTCCTGAGGCTAACATCCTGGATGTCATTTAGGTTCTCCAAGGAGATGCATGCATGAAAGTTTGGGAAGCAGATACCAGCTCTATGCAGCCAGGAGTGAGCGGTGGCTGGACTCCACATTCCAACTATCCAGTCTTTAATTCCATGGATGTGGGATGGCCTGACAGCAGCAATTTCTGACCTCTGGATTACACTGCAGAGGGTTGATCTTGAAGGCTGCTCCATGATTTCAACTCCTCCATCGCTTCCAGCAATTTTGGGAGTACTCAGTTCCCTGTGTTAAATCCCTTCCTGCTGGAAATACCTCGAGTGATTCCTGCTTCCTGCACTGAACCAGGCCTGATACATAGGCAGGCAGAGATGCCCCAGCTTCTGGGAGTGGGCAATCTAAGCCATTCCCTTGTACTATTATTCATAATTAATTTTTAATTCTAAACTTATTTGAGTGCTCTCTCTGTGTTAAGGATATGTTAAAGATATGCAAGGCACCATCTCATGAGCTTCTCACTACGATATTGCGACATAGAGGTTAAGAAAACTGACCACAGTTCTGCCAGCTTCTAGATGAAATGAGCTTGGACAACACTCTTAGCTGCTCTATGCCTCAGTTTCCTTATCTATTCAAAAGAGCATACTAGTAGTAACTAACGTATAGGATTGTTTTAGGACTTTAGGAGGAGTCAGTGAAAATACTTTAAGTACTCACAATTGTGCCAGAAACGTATTACGTATTATAGAGGTGTTAGCTGTCTTCATTATTGTTTTCTTGGTCTCATTTTTGAGATGAAAGAAGCGGGCTCAGGCTCCAAGAGGTTGAGTGACTTGTCCAAGGAAACATAGCTAAGAGTGATGGGACTTGAAACTAAGTCAGTCTTGCTCCATATCTGATTTTAAGTCCTAAGACTTGCATTCCTCTAAATATCATGTAGACCCTCCTGGCAGCAAAATGAACCTCAGATCTAGTGTGATAGGCAAAGATACTCACCACAGCATGAATGAGAATGTCTTTCCTCTCTACCAAATCTACCTACTCACCAATTTCATACTACCCACTCATTTCATAATCTACTTTCTTCTTGAACTAGCACTAGCTCTCACTGAAACACCTCTGGTTTAGTGACCAGAGGCTGTATTGTAAGAAAGTGACCTCTGGAGCCAGACTGTCCTGGGTTCAAATCTAACTTCCTTCAATTACTAGCTTCATGACTAGGCAGACTACTGAGCTTCAGTCTCCCATCTTATCAAATAGGTCTAAAAACCACATAACTTAAAGTAAAGCGTCCAGAATATAGTAGGTGCTCCTTAAATAGGATCTATGATTGGCAAGGATACTGTACATATTTAAGGTAATTTCTTATTTGATACATGAGTGTCATGGCTTCCCAACCAGACTCTGAATTCCCCAAGGGCAGAGGCGTGGCATACACCCTTTCTGTCCCTATGGCTCCCCCCGCCTTCCACCCCCATAACACACAGTGCCATGAAAGACACACAACGGATGTTTAGTCAATATCTTCCAAATGAATTGGGAGAACCAGAGCACAGAGCATCAGTACTGACCGTGAGTTCCCCGGAAGCCATGATGATGGCCAGGTTTGCCATTCGATTACAACTGCAGACAGTATGTGTCTCGGTGGCTTCCAGGACCACACAGCCAGATGGAGTCCATCTTCCACCCTTCATGTCTGTGCTCCAGGAAACACAGATGGGCCTCTCAAACTTCTGCTTTGGCTGAAAATTCAAAGGCCCTTGTCACCTGAAAGTCCCTCTCAAATGGATTCAGGGTGACCACTCAAGAGTCATTTGGGACAAGAGGATAACAGATATGCTCAGTTGGGAATAGAGAAAAATGCTGATAATTCAATGTGCAGTGATGAGAAGAAATGTCCTGGATGCCAGACCTGTCTCTACCACTGGCTAGTGTAAATAAAATCCAGGCATATGCTCTTGCATCAGCGTTACTTAATCTAACCTAAATCTTGCCCACTGAAGAGTAGAAGAACACCACATAGAAATACAAGAGCTCATTCTTCTAGGATTGGCTTGAGTTGCTAGAAATTGTGGACACTTGCTGCCTTAATGGGTCCCCATCAGAAGTGAAAGTGAAGCCCACTAGGGAATGGGGATTATCAATAGGTAGATGGGAGGTCCAATGGAGACATCTTCACAAACCTCAATGTTCTCCAGAGTGTAGATGACTGGATCAGAGAACCCATCTTTCTTCTCCCCTGTCATGATGCCCCCAGCGATGCGGGAATTCATCTTCAACATTCTGTTGGAGTTGGCTGAGGAGTCTTGGAAGAATCTCTGATCAAGAACAGACTCCATACCCACAAAAGAGGCAAAGGCCACCCCAGTAGTCCCTATAAATTCCCCAAGTACAAAAAAAAATCATTTGCTCAGTAGGTTTTACAGATGACCCAATATATACACATACACATACATATCTTAGTATCTGGTGCATCTCTGCACTGAGGATTGAAACACCAGCTGGACTCCAGGTCGGTGATCTTCAGCAGAACCATTAAAAAATTAAAAAAAAAATTTTTTTAAAAGAGCCTGAGGCGCTATCACCTGGAGAAATCTGGGCTACATTTAAAACTGCACTTGAATTTGTATTTCTAAAGGACAATTTGGCTCAGCAGTGATTATCAAGTTCTCCTCCCACATTTTGGGTTCCTCATTCAGTTTCTGGGGTGGGCTTCCCCTTTCAATGCTGGTAGTCACCGAGGATGTGTGCTAGGCCTGCTTCCTGTGCTCTCCAGAGAGCACGTAGATCGGGGGTTGGGGAACCCAATTGGGCCATTGCCTGTTTGGTTTTGTTTGTTTATTGTTTGTTGTAAGTAAGTTATATTACAACACAGCCACACACATTTACTTACCCATAGTCTGTGAACGCTTTTGCACTGTGACCGCAGAGTTGAATAGTTGTAATGAAGATTGTACTCTCCTCAACGCCTAAAATATTTACCAACCAGCCCTCTACAGGAAATGCTTGCCAACCCTGACCTAGAGCAGCACTGTCCACTGGAATTATAGTACGAGCTACACAGGTAATTTTACATTTTCTAGTAGCCACATTTTAGAAAAGTAAAAAGCAGGTAAATAAATTTTAATAATTTTAACTCACATGCAAAATATTATCATTTCAACACATAATCGATATTGAAAAAATTATTGATGAGATACCTTATATCCTTTGTTTTTGTACCAATCCTTTGAAATCCAGTATGTATTTTACACTCACTCACATTTCAGGAGCTCAATGACCAAATATGGCCAGTGGCTGCTGTTATTGGACAGTGAAGGTCTTGATACTCCAGTATGGTGAGAGCGCAGAAGCCCAGCCACTAGACACCAGGGGACCTCAGTATTGTGAGATTATTTATTCAATGCCTGACTTCCCTAGCAGATGGAAAGCTCTCTGAGGGCACAGGCTCTTTCTGCCTCCACCATCATTGATTCCCTCGCTATCTGGCATGGGTCTTGGTACCTAGGAGGTGATCAATTAAAATGTGCTGGTTGAATGCACCCAAATCACCCTTCTTGATTCTCACAAGGGAGTCTATACCTGTGGATTCAGATTCTTTGATTGTAGAACAGCCAATCTTCATCTCATTCCCTTTAGTTTTCAAGTTAAAGACCATGCTCTCTTCAGTGCATTCTTCCTTGATAACTTTGCTCTCGATATCTAAAAGGAGAAAAGGGAGACTTTGCATGGCATCACCCAGAAAATGGGTCCTGAGTTGGGTTTCTAACCAACACAGGTTCACATCCCTGTTTGCAAAACCAAAGAAAGAACGAAAAGACCAATTCACCCTGGGAATGACCTTGAGCCCCTCATGAATGATAGGTAGATGGTAGCACCAAACAAACGAGAAACCTATTTGGAGCTTTACAAGTAAGATCTCACATCTTAGGAGATGCACCAGGGAAAGATGGGATTGAAGTCAACAGAGATGGCAAGTGACAGAGTTGTGGCCCTCTGGCAACTCCAAACTTGGACAAGTTTTCCAAAGCCAAAGGAAATAGGAAGGGATTGGGACAAGCCCAGCAGGACAAGGGCTCAGATCCTGCAGTCAGATGTTAACTAGGAGGCCCATATGCTCTGCCTCTCACAAGCTGTGTGAACTTGAGCAATGTCTTAACCTCCCTGAGCTCAGACTTCCTGTCTGTAACATAGCCTTAATGATAGGACTCATCATGAAAACACAATAGATAATGGAACCAGAAGTACCTTCTTAAAATATAAGCCAAATAATGCCATGCCTATTCTGCCTCACCAATTCTGCCCCCCACGTATTACTTCAAATAAAATCTGGTATACCTCCATTTGTCTATAGAATCTCCCTCTCCCATTTTTTGCTGACTCCTTCTCCACAACTTTTACAGGCCTCTACTCCACTTCAGCCACTGACCTTCTCAGTGTTTCTGGAACTTGCTAAGTATTCCTGCACTTGCTTTTTCTCCCGATTATCTACAGGGCTCCCTTCTCTCAGGTCCCTGCCCCAGGGAGACTTCCCCTAACCACACTGTAAGACAGCAATGCTCCCCCTAATCCTGACTATGTCTAGCCTCCTCAGCCTGCTTTATTTTTCTCAATAGCACTTGCTCTATCTGGTATACCAGATTGCCTGTTTATTGTATGACTCAGCTCACTAAAATATGGGACTTATGAGGCCAGCCTTGTTCAACTGCTTGAGGCAGTGCACAAAATACTCTATTTCTACCTCTTGGCACCCACCAGGACAGAACTTCTTAGGGTTATGTGACAGATACTGGAACTCGCACCAGAAATAGGATGTTGCTGTAGAAGGTCTATAGCACCCAGGATTCCCAAGGGGTCACAAATCACACATGTTCAAGATGGCAAAGCCATAGATATATGAATCAGGAGAGGATGCAGAAGTAACAACCTCAAATCTTAGCAAATTAAAAATAACAAGTATTTCCTGTTAACACATTAACTTGGGACTGTACTCTGTGTTATCCGTACCTGGGACACACACAAATGGAGAAACTGTGATCTGAAGCATGGCCTATCACCAAAGCAAAAGGAAAGAAAGCTCTGGAAGGTCTCACACGGGCAACTATTTCATTCACAACTCATTGACTAGAACGAGTCACAAAATCGCACCTAACTCTAAGCCAGGAAGTACCATTCTACCATGGTCCCAAAAGAGTGAACTGGAAATATTTGAACATAGCAAATGACTATCATCCTTTAACACCTGGCATAGAGTAGGCACTCAACAAATATTTGTTGAGTGAATTAATGACACACTCCAAACGCAGTACCTGGCACCACACTCTGAACATGGTGCCAGGCACTTGATACATGGGAGATGTTAATATGATTAGACTTGCTTTGCTGTGAATTCAGAGGTTTGAAACAGTTGGGGAAATGGTGGATGGGAAAGCCATAGAGAATCACATTGCCAAAGTCACCGCTCAAAATCAGCACCCAGTTGAGACTTTGCCATGAAGGATATAACCTACCCAAGTGTTCTGTCTGAATAGTCTGACTGCCATTCGCTGCGGGTTTCAGAAAGGCTGCCAACGTGGTGCTTTCCACGCTCTCCAGAAACACTGTGGCCAGGGTGGATGTCTCGTCTCTGGTGAGGTTGGACCACATGGATGTTTGTTCAAGCACAGAGGAAAAGCTCTCAGCCATACTCTGCAAGAAAAGGGGTGTGTGAGCTCTCTTTGTCTGTCTCTCTCTGCCTCTCTCTGTCTCTCATCAATGACAGAGTAGCTGTCTTCTCTCTCTCAAGAGAGTAGGCTGACAGTCTAGACAAATGAAGAATTAAATGGGCATCCACTCAGCCTCTTTTTTCCTGATTCAAGAGGCCCCGTTGGGAATGCAAACTGGTGCAGCCTTTATGGTGTGCAGTAAGTCAGCACCTGTAACAGAATCAATTGCACATACTCTTTGACACAGAAATTTTCCTTCCAGGAATTAATCCTTCCAAAAATACTTAAAAATTGTGCAAGGATCTTGTTTAGTGATGACAAGAAGTCAGAGAGCCTAAACATCTAACAGTTCAGTTCAGTAAATGATGGAATCAAATCAGGGGCTAGTATGCAGATATTAATAAAAGAATGACATAGTATATCAATATGATTTAATAAGCAAAAGGTCCATGAGCTATTGTTAAGTAAAGCACATTACAAAATG
This sequence comes from Lyroderma lyra, assembly GCA_004026885.1. Classification (NCBI taxonomy): domain Eukaryota; kingdom Metazoa; phylum Chordata; class Mammalia; order Chiroptera; family Megadermatidae; genus Lyroderma; species Lyroderma lyra. Next base: position 34,394 of record PVJL010010892.1, read on the forward strand.
AGATGTATATAGTATTTCATTTAGTTTAAAAAGTAACTACTTTAAAATTTTGTACCTTATATGTTTCTGGAGCATAAAATAAAAATAACTAACACTATGAGGCAGGTATATAATAACACATTTAATTTTTAAAAGATCTATGAAGTACAGGCTATTATTATTTCCATTTTGGATGGGTAAAAAAAAGGACATATATCTCACAGAACCAAGTTTTGAACCACGGCAGTCTAAAATCAGAGGCTGACTCCTTAATCACTGCTCTAAACTTCTCATAATAGATGCACAATGACTGGCTTCAGTGTCTGTGTGCATGTCTGTGACACATGCATTCACAATGTAAAAAGGTACAGAAAGGTACACATCTAAATGCTAACGTTGGTTATGTCTGTGGGATAGAGCTAAGAAAAGAATAACAATAATAATAATAATAATAATAATAATAATAATAATAATAATGTTGATAGTATTCCTATGATTATTGTCAATAAATTGACTATAAAATGTGACTCTGAACCCAATGAAAAATATGCAAAGAATTCACAGCCTCAAAAATACAAGGAAGAAATTGATTGGATCCCATCAGACGGTGAAGGAAATTAACTGAAACCTTAGCGAGCATACTAATTTCTATTTATCCAAATTGGGTGATAAATAGATGAGAAATCATATGGTATTTGTCTTTCTCAGTCTAGACAAATACCATATGATCTCACTTCTATGTGGAATCTAAAGAGCAGAATAAACAAACAAACAAAATAGAAAAAAAGTGTTTGGATACAGACAATAGTTTAGCAGTTGCCAGAGAGAAACTGGGGAGGGGTGGGGAAGGAGGGAGGGGGATTCAAATATGTGGTGATGGAAAAAGAAATGACTCTGGGTGGTGAGAGCACAATGCAACATGTAGACAATAATGAACGGTACATCTGGAAACCTATGTCGTTTTGCTGGCCAATGTCACCCCAATAAATTTAATTTTAAAAAATGAGAAAAATTTCAATACAAACTGTGTCAGGGTGAAACTCAAAATATATTTGTCCAGGAGAAACAGGATACACTGAGTTCTGTAACTGCTTCCCAACTAAAAGGCAGGAGTTTGGGGTCCCTCCCTACTGACAGAGCGGAAAAATCTCAACTAGAGTCATCCTGGAGAAAAGTGGCCCTCAATTTCACAGCTGATGAAATCACATTAAAGCTCCCCGTGAAATGTTAGATCTACTTTTAGCTGTGAAAGTTATTTTGTATTCTCAGGAACATAAAAAATTAATGAAATAAATTTAGCTTAGTTTTCACATTTAATTTAGGCAAACAAACTTGATCATTATAATACTTTTGTGTTAAATTTAGAAGGTTTTGTAATCTTTGGCAAAACAAGGAAATCTGTGGTTTGAAGGGTTGGAGCAATTTGACACATTAGAGAAGCTATCCAATTAACCACATGACTTCATTGCAAAAAGCAATTAGACTTGTAATTTTAATAGGAACGATTTAAGGGAACTTAGCGGTTTATACACTGTATGGAACATTTTAAAAATCTAAATTATTATATTTATACATTTGATTGTCTGGACTTATGAACCCTTTAAGAGCCTAGTAACCTTTTAGGTTTGTAAATTTCCTCATTAGGTACTTGAAATTTGGAGGGAAATAAGAATATTTGTAAACATAGTATAAAATGTTTCAGGGAATTTAATTAAATTTGTAAAAAGGGTTCATCATTTATGGAAGTTTAATCTAAAAACCTTATGAATGCATGTGCACTTCATGAATAAACATATTTACTAATTAATTTTGAATTAATCAAATTACAAATGAAAGTTTTATTCTTATTTTTGTACAAAAACAGATCTATAAATAAAATGACAACATCCATTAGTCCAACTTAAAGACTTAAGGAAAACTAGGTTTTAATCTACAATTATAATGACCTAGGAATCCCATTCTTAGATACATACTCTAGAGAAATAAAAATTCATGTTCACACAGATAAAAAACTACACATGAATGCTTATAGCAGCTCTACTGATAATTGCCGAAAGCTGAGGTGGAGACAGGACAATGAAGAAAAACTGTTTAAGTGGAAACAATTCAAATTATTTCAAAGATAACAAATAAACGATCCATGGCTCATTCACACGTTGGAGTATTACTCAGCTGTGAAAAGGAGTGAGGCGCTGACACTCACCACAACGTGGCTGGACCTTGAACACACAGTGCTCAGTGAGAGAAGCCAGACACACAAGGCCTCACAGTGTGTGATTCCATGTATGTGACATGTCCAGAACAGGCACAGAGACAGGGAGTGGGTTAGTGGTTGCCAAGGGCTAGGGGAGGGAGAGAGGGATGAGAAGAGCTGCTTATGTAGTTTCCTTTCAGGGTGGTTAGAATGTTCTGGAACTATAGTGGTGATAGCTGCTCAACACTGTGAATGTACTAAATGTCACTTGTGGTTACAAAAAAAAAAGGCATAGGATTATTGATAAACACAAGATTGTTGACTCTCAAAGACATTATATTGAGTGAATAAAGTCAGACTCAAAGGACCACATACTATGTGATTCCATTTATATAATGTTCTTAAAAAGACAAAACCATACAGACAGAACAGAGCAGGGATTTACAGGGATTAGCAGGAGAGGGAATATGTGACTATGCAGGGAAAGTTCCAGGGAGTTTGAGGTGGGGGGATGAAAATGTTCTGTATTTTGATATCTGTGGTAATTACACCGATATTCAGATAGTGATAAAACTCAAAAAAATTGTACAGAAAAGGGCAATTTTGCTGTATGTTAATTTTTAAAGCCTTACAACAGGTCAAAAATTAAATGTTCACTCAGAACTCATTAATTTTAAAGATGATTTTATGCACCCAAAGTGTTCCCCCAAGATGTTCAAAATGCGAAACAATTACAAAGACATCAACGTTACCTTTAGTGAAATGACAACGGTTTCGTTTGCACAGACCTCGTCCAGAATGCTGAAGGTGGCGTTGACTAGTGCACAAAACGGAACCTGTGCCCCAGAGGGAAGAGTATGAATGAGCATTGGTCAATCTCTCCCCCAAGTGTGCAGTGTACAAATTGGTCACCAAGCCCACCGAATGGGGTGGCCTTGAATTCCTGCAGCATCAAGAAACTCCAGAATTCTCAGGGAAATAAGAACTCACCATTTGATCAGAATTGGAAGCATAGCACCTTTCTCTTCCATGAATTAAAATAAAATCAAACATAAACACAGAATCAAAATTATTTAATAAGATAAGAAGATGGGAAAATGTGTGGAAAAAAATAAGTTTCTAAATGGAATATTACTCGGTCATGAAAAGGAGTGAGGCACTGACACTCGCTGCAACATGGATGGACCTTGAACACACGGTGCTCAGTGAGAGAGGCCAGACACATAAGGTCACCCAGTGTGTGATTCCATCTACGTGCAATGTCCAGAACAGGCAAATAGATTAGGGATAGAAAGTAGATTAGTGTTTACCAAGGGTTGGGGGGAAATAATGGACAGTAACTTAATAGGTACAGGGTTTCTCTTGGGGATGATGAGAGTGTTTTGGAGACAGAGGTCATAGTTACACACCATGGCACTAAATGCCCCTGAATTGTAAACATTTCCCAAAGCTCAGAGAGCAAAGAAGGAAGCTGGTTCCCAATGGGCCTGGCCTCTCAGGGTGGCCTTTACCACCTGCACTTGGAGATGAAATCCCCCCACTGATGTCTGTAATGTCTTTCCCAGGAGAATAGCCATTCCAAAAACATTTTCCTGAATTGGGGAAATGAACACTAAATAGGGGTGCAGGGGAAGCACCTTATTTGGATGGATAATAAACTTACTCATATTGCCTTCCCCCATATCCATCCATGGGTCTCCCAAATTTTTCATAGTTACCCTGTATGAAGGTGCACTGTGCACCTGTATCCACATGGGCGAAGGTCTTCTCTTTGTTTCAGGAGGACCAATATATTGTCATTTCTATGTGAGGCCTCGAGTTGCCCCCATCACCCCTACTTGCGGGTGAACTTGGCCCCATCCCTAGTCTTGGGGAACTGGGGAAACCCAGCAGGTAAATTCAGTGGTGGACTGGGACCAGGGCTCCTTCTCGTCCTTGACAGTAACCAGAGGAGCCCAAGGGAGAGGCTGGAATTGCTGGTCCCAGCATAACTTTCTATAGTTCCACCAGAATCTCTCATCAGACTGTCCATCCTTCGTACAGGGTCTCTCTTATCACTAAATCAGGCCACCTCCATTTATGGGTGGCACAGATGGGCCCCTTATGTTTACATTTACTCTTTGGGAAGTGGGCGCCCTTGAGTCTACTTTTTAGTCACAAGGCAGACCCCATTTTGGCCCTGCTCAGTTTCACCTAAATCTGCCATGGATCCCTCCACCTCAGACACCTTGCCCTATTATTGAACTTAAAAGGGAAATTAAAGGGCCATACCATTCTTTGGGGGCTGCCTGCAAAAGGTGATTGTTCTTAACAAAGGTAAACACAAATGTGTGAGCTCCGCAAACACGTGGGCATAGATAGCTTGACTCAGTCCTATTTTCAGCAACCAAGTTGAACTTCCTCTATGGACTTCCTAGGACTGGCTTGTCCCAGTAGGTCTCCTCCACTGTGTGGCCAGGCCCCCACAACCCCACTATTATCTAGTCCATTAAAAATGATCTCCCGGGGTCTGGTCGTGTTGACATTGTTGTCTCAGGGTCAGATGAATGGTGATACTATTCTTTCAGGCCGGGAGAGAGAGATCCATCAGTCCCTGGATCCCAAAGCTTCACCATTCAAGTTGAAAGACTTTTTCACAGCTTTTTTTGATATTTGGCCTTAATATCTAGCATTTCAGCAAAGGAGTAGTCTGACTGTTGAAGTTTCTTATACAAGGCTCTTCCTTACCACAGCAGGCCAGGCGACTCTCAGTGAGCCCACGCTCCAGTCCAGCCTGTGTTTCCAGGGGTCCCCCTACTCACACAGTGGGTCAGAAGCATCCAGCATAGGGGCCACCCCTCCCCACACAGAGGTTGCTGGGGCCATCCCGGGATGTCCCTCAGGACAGACACTTCTTTCCCCTTTTCCATCTCCCCGGTATCTAGGCTGGCTCACCAATTGTTGTGAAAATTTCCTTTGGCCAAGAGACTGAAAGAGGCTGACAACTCCAGAATGACATCAAGAGTTGACTAAGGGAATTTATGGACCGGAGCAGCGAGAGGACAGACCTTGGCACTGAAAGGGGGTGGAGTCTGACAACTTTAAAAAACAGCGGTAGTCCAAAGCGCGTGAGTATTCCAAAGCTAATTTACCAGGTCAGATTTAAAATAGTGACGTCAATTTTTGATGATGCTCATAGAGACTTTACTCACTGCAACAACTCCATTAGAGAATCAGGACATCGACATTCCTCCATGCCTGATGTGGGAGCTGTGTATCACCCACCCCATATCACACCCATGCAGTGCCAGTATCCCCACCGGTAGTGAGACTCCAACATCCTTTCTTCTTTTAGTAAAGGAATCCCCAAGTTTTAAATAGGCAAATGTCCTCCCTTCTCGGCTTTCCCTGGAGCTAGGTGTGACCCTGTGACTAGTTTCTGGCCAACAAGATGTAAGCAGAGTGATACTGGGTCATACTCCTAAAGGAAGGATAGTGCTTTCACTTCCTCTTCTCCCCTGCCCACCAGCAGGAATGCAGATGTAATAGTCGGGGCTGCAGCAGCTGATTTGGACCACAGTGAGGAAGTCTTACGTTAATGATGACAGAGCATTATGGAGCCATCATATGAGCTCCCAGCTGCTTACACTCAGACTGCTACAAAGAGAGAAATAAACTGCCGTCTGCTTTAGGCCACTTATTTTTTGCCTTTGTTAAAGGTGCAAACAACATCCTACCTAAGTGGCTTCTAGGAAAACCTCAAGAGCTAGAAACTTCAAAAAATACTTACAGATTCAGTCCCCATAGCTGCTCCCACTTGGCATGACAGGACCTGTTCGTTGTTGGCTAACACATCTTCTTTACACTTGAAGGGAAGCCCTAGAAAGAAAGCAAAAGCAACCAAATCAAACAACCACAGCAAGACATGGTGAAAAGCAAGTCTTGTTTTTTCAGCCCCATCTGCTCACAGCGCCCGCTCCTGCTCCACCCGCCGCTTCCCTGAGTCGTGGCCTGCGGAGCCCCGGCCGCCTGGCTACCGGTGCCAGCCGCTGATATTTGGTGTTCTTACCACGTGGCAGACATGGACAACAAAGAACAGTCTGAATTTGATCAAGATTGGGATGATGTTGAAGAAGTAAAAGATGAAGAAAGTGGTGAAGAAACAACAATCAAAGCATGTCAGCTGACTGTTCAGAGGATGCAAAATCCAGGAAAGACTTGATGGTCTGGGAGAAACACTAACAAGAAGCATTAAAAGCTCGCCTAGGGTATTTAAAAGGTAAGTGAATGCTCTTGAAAACCTTCAAGTTAAATGTGCACAGATCAAAGCCAAGTTCTATGAGGAGGTTCATGGTCTTGAAAGAAAGTATGCTGTTTGCTATCAGCCTTTATTTGATAAGTGATTTGAGATCTTTAAGGCAATTTATGAACCCACCGAAGGAAAACATCAATGGAAACCAGGTGAGGAAGATGAAATTTCGGAGGAGCTGAAAGAAAAGGCCAAGAGTGAGGGTGAGGAAAAGGGTTAAGAGAAAAAGGCCTGTAGGGAATTCCTGAATTTTGGTTGACTGTTTTTAAGAATGTTGACTTGCTCGGTAATACGGTTCGGGAATATTCTGCAGCAATCTGAAAGGCATTATCAAAGTGAAGCTCTCAGATGCTGGCCAACTGATGGTTCTGTCTGCGAGCGTCACTTTGAACCCAATGAATATTGCACAACTGAAGTGTTGACAGAGACATGTAGGATGAGGTCAGAACCAGATGATTCTGATCCCTTTTCTTTGGCTGGACCAGAAATGATGGGTTGTACAGGGTACCAGCGAGATTAGGAGAAAGGGAAGAATGTCACTTTGAAAGCCATGAATAAGAGGCAGAACCACAAGGGGACGTGGGACAGTTCATACTGTGCACGAAACAGATTCCAGTGACTGTTCCTTTCATTTCTTTTGCTCCTCCTGAAGTTCTCGAGGGTGGAGATCTGCATGGTAATGCTGCAGCTGTCCTTGCTGCAGACTTTGAAATTGGTCACTTTTTACGTGAGTGTCTATTCCCACTGTACCGGAGAAGCTACTGAAGGTGATGATGCTGAACAAGGAGAAGACGTAAATGAGGGAGGGGAAGAAGAAGAAGATAAGGAAAATGATCTAGATTGTAACTCAAAGAAAGAACAAAACCCATTAGAGTGCCAGCAGCAGTGAGGCCGGCCGGTCTACCTCCTGCTTTGCGGGAAAGGATGGAGTTCGTCCTTTGACAAGCTTATTTCGAGTTTTCTGTTGTTTGTTTGCTCGTTTTCAACAGCCGAAAATGAAAATGTCAAATATAATTTTAGTTCTCACAAGATAATGTCTTAATTTTGTACTAATTCACATAGAAGCAGAATTCTGGCTTGAATTGGGCATTGCACCCATCTTAAGGAAACGGGTGCCAACTTTGGAAGGGGTAAGGCAGCTCCTAAAAAGGAAGGAGAGAGAGAGAGAGAGAGAGAGAGAGAGAGAGAGAGAGAGACTCTTAAATAATTTTTTTAAAGAAAGATTAAAAAGTTAAGTTTTATTTCCTTTAGTTAGCATGCGAGAGGGCTCCAGTCCTCTATGGTCATCCCAGTTCTTATTGCTTGAAGTAGAAATATGTTATTTACCCACGTTTCTGTTTACTATGTATTAAACTAGATAGTTCTGTTTCCTTAACTACCTCACAGATGGGTTAGGCACATTAAGTTAAATTTTATGAAGTGTTTCTCAACCTTATTAAAAGATTAACAATTTGGATCTATTTGCACCACAAGTATGATATTCAGCATTTTATTCACACCAGGATTTGAGAACTAAATTGGAAAAAAGTTAAGTACTTTATTCTGTATCTGGTCAGGCAACACTCTTTGTGTAGCTCTTATTTAATACACTTAAATGGGTTACCCACTATTTTAAAAGGTCCAAGGATTGTTTTTAGGTATTTTAGTTATGACCCTAGTGCAGAGATCATGGGACTAAACTAGAAATAAGACCATTTTTAGGGGGGAAATGCCATTAAATTTAAGATTGTGGAGACACATTTTAAAAATCTCAGGCTAATTACTATTAATTGTTTGTGGTGAATTTAAAAGCTTTGACAGTGAGAATGGACTAATTGGATTGTATAATAATTAGGGTAGCTTTGAGTTTCTGTACTCAATAAAGTTACATTAGGTTCATTTTCTAGAGGTAACAGAGCTTCCATTTTGAAAATTTAGTATTAAGGTCTTGGAAGGTAACACATGCTGTTATTGGTATAGTAGTATCCACTCCTCTCCTGAGATTTTAATTAACTACTGGAAATCCTTAACCAATTGCAATAGTTTGTAGGAAAAAAGTGTCATGAAAGCACCTATTTTTCTCTTCATTTTCAAAATGATTTTGGTTGCTTTGATTACACATTCTGTACTGATTTTTTTTTGTACCCATAGCTCATTTGAACACAGCTGAACTTAAAAAAAAAAAGTTTTTTAAATCTAAAGGTAAAACCCCATTTTTAATAAACTTAAAGTAGCAAACCCACTACTTTGTTTTTCCTTTAGGAAATAGCTTTTGCCAAAGTGAATAGTAGATACTATTTCATCTTGTTATATAAGGGTGATGCGGTATGCAGAAGAATTATTCTCCATAAAGTTAGAGTTGTAAGGGATATCAGTGTTCATCTATGCCGTCTCTCCTATGCCAAAATAGCTCTATTCCATTCCAGAAACTTGAAATATGTGATTTGAAATCCTTAATAAAATTTGCATTTAATAAGCCTGATTCCATCACCCCCTGCTTAAAATCCATCCATTGCCATATTATACAATGGTGGAAATAAACAAACTACATAGTACAGCACCAGGGACTCAGATGTTTTATAAAACTTCAGAGCAAACAAAACTAAGGAAGGTATTGTTTAGAGATACATGCAGGGCAGGGGTTAGGTAGGGGAATTATAGAATTCCAAGCAGTTCCCTCTGGGGAGCAGACAGGAATATAGAATGGGGAGGAAGCATGCAGGACATGCAATGACATTGATGATATTCTACTTCATACGTTGGCAGGGGCCTCTAATATATTCATTTTGTTCTTCTACTTCATTCCCCCCCATATAACTTACCTATATTTTTAACGTCTCAAATAATCCATAATGTAAAAAATTTAAACCTTTCATCGTTCCCTGTTGTTCTCAGCAAAAATACTCCAAAATTCTTTGCGCAGCTCACAGTGGCTGTCCTGCAGAATCTGACCTCTACCTCCTCAGATGCGGCTGATGCCATTTCCCCTTGCCCTCCCTCTGCATTAACTTCAGGGACTTTGCACGTGCTGTAACCTGGAACACTGTGATCTTCACTCTTTGTCTGGATAATTCCTACTCTTCCATCCAGCTTCAGCTTAAATGTCATTTGCCCCGAGTACAGGAGATACCCCCTTAGCCATTCCAAAGTGCGCTACAATTTTTCAATGGTCTCAGTCATTGTGGTCACGCAGTAATTGTGTGTGCTTTCTACTCCTTTCCCTACACGATAAGCTGCAAGAGGGCAAATATCATTTCCATCCTATCCAAGACTGAATCCTCAGTACCTAGTGCAGGGGCCTGTTTGATTAATTAACTAATTAATAGATGCTCCAAAAATAACATGGAATGAGTGAATTAATGAATGAGTAAATGAATGAATAAATAAAGAGAGAACATGTTGGATGAGCTGAAAGTGAGAAGAGGATCCAGAAGTTGGGTAGAGCAAGGAGTTTATAACCAAAGCAAGACACAGATTGCATTGTCAAGACACACAAGGAGATTATTACGTTTGCAGCTGAAGTTGCCATATTTCCAAGAGCTTTCTGGATTGGGATGAAAACCCACAATGCAGCCACAGCTGTAGGAGCCGGGGGTATTGGTGCAGACAGAATTGGGGCCACATGATGATGGATCTTGGATGCACTCATCAATATCTGAAAAGAATTCAAGAGCATCAAACAACCCAAAGGAATAATGAGATACTTTTTCCCAAGGATGTCCAGACAACCCTCCGCTCACCTCTACATTGCACCTCTTGCTCTGTGAAGTTCAGTTGCCCATTGCTTGGTGCAAAGCCAGGGAGGCAAGTACAAAAGTAGCTCCCAGGGGTGTTGGTACATGTTGCATTGAAATGGCACATATCCAGGCACTCATCAACATCTGTGGAATAGAGAATGGGCATGAGGCAGAGTTGGCCAACAATCCAACAAAAGTTATGCTTCCCCTTCTGAAGCATAGAGATGTCACTCAAACAACGGTGGCCTAAGCAGGGACTACATTTCCCAGAACGGTCTGCAGCTGGGTGGGGCCATGTGACTAGTCTTCACTTAGGGAATGTGAAAGGGGATGATGTTTGTCACTTCTGGGCCAAGGTGATCAAGAAGTGAGTGTGCCTTCTCTCGCTCTCCTCACCACTGACTGGACCAGGGATTGCAAGGTCCTAGGGGATAGAAGAACCAAGAGATACAAGGAGACTGGACCTTTGTGTCACCTTGTGGAGGAAAGCTGCCCATTGGCCAAGTATATCCATATTGGATTGCTATGAGAGTAAGCAAGTTCTATTATGTTAAGCTAGTGGTTCTCAACTGAGGGCAATTTGCCTCCCAGGGAACATTGGTCGTTATAACTAGGGAAGAGAGGTGCTACTGGGATCTAGTGGATAGAGGCCAAAGATACTGCCAAACATTCTACCATGCACAGAACAGCTCCCCAGAGCAAAGAACTATCCAGCCCAAAATGTCAATAGTGCAAAGGTTGAGAAACCATGGCTTAACAAATACAAGATGATGTCAGGTCACTGTGGCCACACAGGGTTACCTCTCCCCCTGAGGTTTTCTCAGACACAGAGGATATATAAAATCAAATGTCCTAGAAAAAAGCAATTAGGAGGGAGCTAAGAACAAAACCTTTCATGTTTCTATGTCAACTCACAAAACATGAGGAATAATCAGGCAACATTCACTAGCCACTTATGCAGGTACGTGGTGCACTTCATGGTGATTTGGGATGACAAGTCCTTGTGATATGAAGGTAGCCTAATTTGGAGTCAACAAAGAACATGAAAATCACCCATGGTTGGGAAGTAGGGGGAAGTGGTTTTTCTCTTGGTATCCTGGAAAACATCTCTAAACAAGGAGTAAGCTCTCCACTTGCAGACATATTTAAGCATCAACTAGGCAAGCTCTTCTCAGAGACAGCACAGATGGAATTTATATTTTGCATATGGAGCTGTACCAGGTGCATGGTTTTCAAAACTTTTTGGTGGAGGAAACATTCATGTGAAATGAAAGCTGAATAGGTAAGGCAAATAAAAGAGATGATAATTTCACTGAAAGAGGGGTGGAAGTCCCTGGTTTTGTTTTCTTACCCTTGATGTAGATTTTGAATAGGTTTCCAGGAGCAATTAGAGCTGTATTAATCTCTCTAAAGTTCCTTTCAACTTTATTATTCTAATGTTCTGCTTCTAACAATGTCAGCAGCTAATGAAGATCAAAGATAAATAGAACATTTCTAATGAAAAGAAGGATAAGGGCATTTCCCCTGGGGACCGAGGATGGCTCTATCAACTCATCCACTTCCTGTATATACATGCTTCTTTCCCCAGCAAGATGGGGAGTTTATTTCTTCTTCCTCTGAACCTAGGCTGGCCCTGTGACTGTGACCAATAGAATGTGGTAGAGGTAATATTCTGTGACTTCTAAGCCCAGGCCTTACGAGGACTGGCATTTCTGCTTTCTTTCTCTTTAAACTTCCCTTCTGGGAAATCAGCTGACATGCTCTGA
>PVJL010010893.1:0-46274 GCA_004026885.1 Lyroderma lyra
GGAGAGAGAGAGGGAGGGAGAGAGGGAGAGAGAGAGAGAGAGCATAAAAATGACTGGATTAACAAAACTTTATCACCTTGCTTCAGGGGAGTCAATAAATGCAGCTTTTTAAGGGCATAGTGGAATCTATGATTTAAGTGACAGAGTGGAAAAACCTTGGAATCTACTATCAGACAGCCCCAAACGTGAAAGCATATGATGATAATACATGAGCTTTGTGACCTCAAAGAAAGAACTTAACATCTCTGAGCCTTTGTTTCTACCTTTGTAAATGTGGTTTGTAATACCTTCCTTGCTAGATTAATATGACCATGACTCAAAACAGACATTTAAAGTAAATACTTTTTATAAAAGTTAATACACTTATAAAATAAATACATTTTCTTATCTCTCCCTTCTCCCTAAAAGGAATAGCAATAGACAAGAATATTTATGTGGCCCTTCAAGCCTCTAGGAAAGAAAGGATTTTAGGTCAAAAATATATTGACCTAATTAACTTTACATACAGAATTTTGAAGTTAGAGAACTAAAATAAGCTTTAATTACTTTATTGTAAATAGCCCAGAGCCTCAAAGGCAAATAATTTTCCATCTGGGCCAGTGGTGCCCAGCTATGGACAATCAGCACCTTTGCAAGGCTGAGAGTGCTGGCACAGCTGGCCAGAGCTGCCAGAAAGCCTCTAGCGATCCACAGGACAGAATAGGAGCTGCTTATCACATGTGTCATATCTGGGTCTGATGGTGGCTCTGCCTTTATTGAGTAAATAAAAAAATAGAATGTATTCTTACAAAAGTTGACTCTATTGACAGGTTTATGTCCATTTCAAAAAGCGAGACATACGAGCATGTCCTAATTTGGGTACTATTGTCTCATTTTTTAAGTGTCAGAATTATTGATTCCAAATATAAATATGTGTAAATCTACACACAGCACTCAAAAGACTAAGTCTAAAAAATGTAAAATCAAATGAACCAGAGAGATCCGATTTAATTACATACAGAGATAATATTCACAGTGGTACGTGGGTGACATTTGCAACGGCCAGAATTTTAATAGATTTTAAAACCAAATTGAACTATGCCTTACCCTGACTCCATGGGCCAAAGAATGATGCTCCATGAGCCTTAATTTGTCCTTAATTTGGTTGATCACATAAATGCAATTGCAGTCAATCCCAGAAAGCGTTTTTGTTGATATTGACAATCTAATTCTAAAATCCATGTGGAAGGGTAAACAGGTCTAGTAAAACAGAATAAAGTTGAAGGACTCACCCAATGTCAAGACTTACTATAAACCTACACCCATCGAGACGGTGCGGTATTGGCAAAAGATAGACACCCAGACCAATGGGACAGAATAGAAAGGCCAGAAACAGGCCCGTGAAGGCAGAGTCCGCTGAATTTTGACAAAGAGGCAAAGGAAATTCAATGGAGAACGGAGTCTTTTCAGCAATTGGTGCTGGGACCATGTGACATCCAAATGCAGAATCAGCATGTTCACATTGGAACTCAACATCTTCTTTTAAAATCCATTCTCCGAATGTCCCCATCTTGGAGAAGGGTATCACCAGCCACCCCGTAGCTCAGGCGAAAAGCCAGGAGTCACCTTTGACTCCCTTTCTCACTTTTGGTTCCTGAGTTCGATCACTTATTAAATTGCGTTGAATCACACATCCAACCCTCCCCACTCCCTCTCCTGCCATTGACCTAGTTTAGCAATTCCCCCCTCCCCACCGTAGGTCACGTCTCTAGTCCCCCCTCCAAACGCCTCCTTAAAAAACAACATGGGCATTTCAGTGTCCTCGTGGAAGTAGCAAAGGGAACCATCGCTTTCCTGAGACCATTTGCAAACACGGTCCCTTTTCAAGATTTTTTATAAGAACATGTTGACATGATGGTTGTTTTTATGATTCTGACAAAAGATGTCACTAAGTCGCGTTGAAGGAAGAACCATACGTTGTGTAGAGAATGCAGGCAAAGGGTCAGCGCTCTTTTTCCTGCGAGGTGCCTCCAGTCAAAGTGCCTGGCCCTCATGCTGGCCAGCCCACTCCCTCTGAGAAACTGCCTGAGACTTTTCACAGAGTGATCTTTTGAAAAAGCAAATCTATCGTTTAGTTCCAAAGCTTAAAGTCCTTCAGGGGCTTTCCAACACTTGCTTTATAAGTACAGGCCCCCTTGCAATATGTTCGGGAGTCCTAGGGGTTCTGGCCCAGATAATGCCTACCTAGTTTTCTCCCCCACCACTTCCACCCACATAACTTCTACTCCAATCATTCATAACATTTGGGCCTATGGGGATTTGCAAAACCTTCCAATTCCTTATCACCTTGCCTAGGCCCCTCTTTCTGGAACTCTCTTCTCTACGAGGTTTACCTGTTACATTCCTTCCTCCTCCTGCAAGCACCTTCCTAAGCAAAATCGGGGGGCTGGCCATGCTACCTAACTGGATAGAGCAGGAGTCTGAGAGACCTGAGTTGTAACTTTGATGGCGTCTGGCCACATACCCACTGTTTGTCCAGAAGCCCCTCACACACCTCCTGGGGGCCTCAGGGCCCACTTCGAGGCATTATTATCCAGATAACATATGGGAAGCACCTGGGAAAGGAGTTCGCAGCAATGGCAGGCTTGCTAAAATGTCTTACCCAGGATCTGTACCGCTATGTCCTGCACCATCCCTACTGGTAGTTTGGCTCGACCTCTGCCAGCTGCCCGCCCACCCTGACCCCTCCACCAGGACAGCTATTGTATTTAGGACTTGCCTGGCACATGACCTCGATTCTCATTGGTGTTGTTACCATAATTACTTATTGTTGTATCATTATGCCTTGATGGCTCATGTCTTCCCTCCGCTACCAGGTAAATTAGGCCCCTTACACATGCTCCCTCCCATAGCAGCCTACACGTCCCGTTATTATAGCACTTTTTACCTTATACTCTAATCATGTGTCAAACGTGTGCGTCTCCAGTGACTCTGAAGTCCTCGAGGACAAGCCCGCGCATTTTTATTTGCACACATTCCAAGTCTAACACTGGCCTGGCACAGGGAGACGGTCACGCCATTTTTAGTATCTGGGTGAATAAAGAAAGAAAACACATTTTATTGATTAGGAGAGTATACGAAATATTGCTTCATTGATTCCTACCAGGTTCTGAGCTGCTGGAAAGCTGGTGTTGGAGAAGAAATTCATCAAAAGAAACCAGGTGACTTTTAAAGGGCTGGACTTACTCAGAAAGCAGCCGGCACTGGGCCAGTTGGCTTCTGCGGTGGATTGAACTCGGGCCGTTGTGTGTTTGTATGCGTGTGCTGAAATCCACTTATCTAAAATGCAAGACTAAAAATTGTCTTTAAAAAATTAGATTTCCTTGATTAATCTAATAAATCAAAGCCGAAGTCTCCTAATATCTTACAGACCTGGAAGAAAAAATTAGCTTTATAGAATATCAATTATGTTCACTTGGATATTTGGCATTCGAGTTTTGGTGATTACGTGTGTGGGGGTTCCCCCTACAGAAAAGTTGAAAAAACTATTACATATTCCAACACATTTTTGTCACATTTGTAACCTCTCCCTGTGTCTGTCTCTGTCTCTTTCTCTTTCTGTCTCTCGATACATGGACACACATAGCACATGCATTGTTCATTTTTGCTGAATGATTTGTAACTTAGAAATGTCGTGACACTAAACCCCTAAACATTTCAGCATGCCTTTTCTACTGATGACCACATTTCCCACATAATCACAAAACGAGTATGTTTCCTAAGAAATTTAATTCAATAGTATCTAAAATTTAGTCCATATTCAAAGTCACTCAATTGTCCCTAAAATACATGTTTATTGTTGGCAATGAGTCCAGCCAGGGTTAGGCATTTCATTTGGTTTGTGTTTGTTTTTTTCACTTTTGCAAGAAGGAGAAAGGAGCAGCAGTGGATTCATCTTCATGAAACGAGTGAGCAGAGCGATTTAGACACATCACCTTGCTGGGACGCATGCTAGAGATAGTTTCTAGGGACTCCCGCCACCAGGAGACGTTTGGAGATGTGTCCATTGGGAGGGCAGGTACAACAACCAAAGAGACAGATGGGACAAGTATTTAAGGCACCAGCGTAGCAGGGGCATTTAAAAAAAAGATTTTGAAAGGATTCGAAACAAAGGAAGAAAGAAAAGAAGGGAAGGGGCAGAAAGTAGAGAGGAAAGAAGTCGGAAACAAAGGAAACAGTATCAAAGGAAAAACGGAATTTGTGAGACTCTATCTTACAGATTAGGATTGTTTGGATTTAGAACTCGTGGGGGGTGGGGCACCACGATGTTTTCAGTGTTTAGGGTTCCTAAGGGTCTGTATCTAGGCCTGGTTAGCTGGGCAGGGGCCTACGGAAAGACAGTGCAGCCTGATTTAGGGGCACCTGACATAAGCAAGAGCAATTATATGCTGTGACTGTGATGCAAATCACCTTTTTCTTCCTTAAAGACCACAATAGGATGGTGATATCAGCCAAAAAAAGTGTTAAGTTAAAACATATGCTTAAAAAAAACCTAAATATAATTTCGTATGGGTGGTGGACTGTCTCCTAGTATATGTGGAGTGATCTCAATCCTGTTTAACATTCAAGTGTCAAGCATTGTTCTGGTTTCTATGAGGAAGTTTTAGAACACAAAATACATTTGATAGCTTTGCCCCACGTATATCTAAACTGAAGGATTGCTCTATGTGCTATATAGAAAGAGTCCACTAATTTTTGTAATTGTATCTGCATACCTCCTTATTTTATACAAAAAGATAATTGAGTCTCACTTGTCTTCTTAAATTTGCAGAGAGTGAATTCATAAAACACAACATGTACACAGAACGGAATCCTTAGTTTCTCACCCAAGCAGCTTTGAGTAACTTCAATCTTGCCTTAAATCAAAATACCACCCTAACATTTACAGCACTTACTTGTAACTACGTAGTTAAGCAGGGGAGTGTTGTCCCCTGTGGTTCCAGAAGTACTTTAAAAGTAATGGAAATTACAATGCACTCTGGAGAGATTGATGTGAATATTAATTAAAGTCAACGTGTCCTAGTTTCACAGTTTTTCAGAATTGAGAAGGATAATGAGTATGGCAGACTGACATGTTTCCAAAAGATGACTGCTCCAAAAAGCTGTGGTTTTAAACAAAGTCTAATGAATCTTCAGAAAAGATAATTTCTAATATAGCATTTTTACCTCAAAAATTATATAAGTGTTTATACTTTAGACACATGAGGGACTCAACTGAATTAATGAAATGGGAAAAGAAATATGGCAATTTCTGACAGTGACTGGGAAATCTGTAGCATTCTGTCTCCCAAGGTATGGCCTGTTCGTAGTTTTACTTTGATGTGCATACAAACTGTGTATTAACATCGACAAGAGTTAAGCACACAGTTTACGAGAGAAAATCACACCATTTTGAATCTACCTCCCAGATGAGTAATAAACACCAAAGAAACTTCATTTATGTAGAAATATAGACCTAACAAAATACCAGGGACCAAGAACTTCAGCTCTGATTGTGGTGTCAGGTACAAAGACAAACTGAAGGGGATGGGGAGCAGGGAAATTCTCATGCTTGATTCATACACCGTGAGGACTTCAGCTGTTGAATTGAATCGATTATTTTCCTGCCAATTCATAGCCAACATTGTTCCTGCAACTTCATTTTTCTGGTTATGACCCGATTACTTACATTTAAGAAAACATAATGGAAAAAATGTTGACTAAAATTGTACACTATTTCTTTGAAGATAAAGTTTCAGCACTTCTAGCTTGGCACTGAATACAGTTTCTAACTTCCCACTCCCAGGCTTAAGTCCCTTCATCTTTATGGAGCTTGTATTTGGTCAACCCTCCTACCACTCACTCATGTACAAAAAAAACTAACTCTCTCTCTCTCTCTCTTTCTCTACTCTCAGAGAAAAGGTGAACTGTCAGATTTAGATTATCCTTTCTTTTGCTTGATTTTTTCTTTATGTTTTTCTCCTAGGTGACAGTAGAAGCACAACTTTTAAAGACTGCTTAGGTCAAGTAGGTGCATGAAATGGCCAAGTGTTGAGTCTCAACAGGGATTGGACGGTGGAAGATGGGAAAATCAAGATTCCAACATTATATATGTCTTGAGTTCCAGGCCCTCCTTCACTCATAATTTCATTTCCAGAAATTGATTATAAATAAATAATCAAGACAATTATTTTTCAATAGTGGTGACAATCTAAATATTCTACAATAAAGGGTTTATTAAATAAATTGTGCTAAAGTGATTGAATAAAATACGATATAGCAATTAAAATCACATTTTCAAGATTTAGTAACATGAGTATATTCTCACATTATATTTAGTGAGCAAGAAAGTAGGCCCCAAACCTGAATTTAAAATTATATTACAATTTTGTTTTTAAAAAGATAATTAGAAATAGATACGTAAATAGAAATGGGGGACAATTTTCATGGATTTACTTATAAAGAACAGCAAACTAAAGGAGAGCCTAAAATGAAAGTCAGTATTCCAAAAATTGTGTTTTAAATACATGGTAGAGCTGTGGCTGGTAAAAACTAACCAACCATAAAAATCCTGCCTTCTTGACTAGAAATCAATGTATTTTAATATGTCCACTTGGTTTTTAGATGACAAATTGGTTTATCAATTGGAGATATTGATCTAGTAATTAACTCATGTTTGAATTGAGTTATGACCAGCTCTATCCCCACAGGAAAAATGAGAAAAATTATCTTCCCTTTGTGTCCTACCCAGACAATCCTCAAGCTTTCTTTGCGTCCTCGCCCCCATCCGTTCTCCACTAAGTAATTATCAGGCTTAGGAAAAGTTCTCCAAAATGCATTCAGCCTAAGATAAAAAGTGCTGGTCAGAGTATTTAAGTCCTTCCACTACAAGTATTTGCATGTTAATAAAGAATAAGTTATGAAACCCCCAATGTTTCTCTGCTGGGTTAGTGTTTGCATTTGGGGCAGGGCAACTGCAGGAACTCCCTATGCCCATCACCCTGAAAGTCAAAAAGGTGATGTAGAACCAGTGCCATCATGTTGGATTCTGGACTCCTGCTGCTTGCTCAGGATAATAAATTCATTCTATGGATAGTTTTGGGGGACCCAGTACAGGCCAGGCAATGTTCTGGGATTTCAGAGTAGCCTTTGGTGCTCGTTAGTACACATGGAATCATGGAAGAAAACATAAAAAACACAAAAAACTTCATTTAACAAAAATTATTTTTATGCTGTTCATTCCAGTCCCCCCCACTTTTACTTAGTGGTTGAATTTTGAAACAAAAACAAAACACAAAAATAAAAAACATTAGATTTAATTTGGAAATACCTGTTTCACCAGGCCTGTCTTCTTTCACATTTCAAATACTGTTTTTAGAGAGACCTCGACCTTTTTTTCTTTTTCTTTTTTCGGTTGTTATTTATTATGGATTTGAGAACTCCTGATTACATCCCCTCTTCAGTAAATGAACAAGGAAAGGAAAGTGGCACCTGCTTGCTACCATAATAGCACTGTTTTGCATATCCAAGTTTTAGTAGTTTATTTGAGAGGATGAGTCTTTGTTTCATTAAATTGGAGCCTCTGGGTTTTTCTTTTCTCAGATGATAATCACCATCACTGTTATTTAAGAGGTTTTATCTAGGTAATTAAAGATCTCTTCATATCTTGCTTGAATATAAAGTCTTAAATGAGTCATGCAGTGAACTTTGGTCTTCTGAATATAATGAGTTCTGTTTTAATATAGGAAATTATATTTCAATAAATTTTAAAACTGTAAAAAATACTTTGATTAAACAATCTTAATATAGCTCAATTTAAATAACATTTAAGATGATTAAATAATGAAGAAAATTTATAAAAACTATTATAAAACTCAAACTTTGGCTTAAAAAACAAAGAAGTAACTCCCCTCATCCCAAGAAATACTCTCCAAAGAGAAAAACTCATTGCATGATGAACTGTTCAAAGTATTTCTTATTTATTTTTGTTTACATGACATCTTTTTTATGTACATCTGGATTTCACCCCTACTTTTCTTATGTTTTAAATAATGATAGGGAGGGGAGAAAGGGGAGGGGGTAGGAGAGGAGGGAGGGGGAGCTAGATATATGGTGATGGAAAGAGAAGTCACATTAGGTGGTGAAATTATTATACAACAAGTTGACAAAGCACTGTGGAATTACATGCCTGAAACCTATGTAAATCTTGCTAACAGATGTCACCCCAAAAAGCCTATCAATAAAAATGAATTTATAAATAAATAAATAAATAAATAAATAAATAATGAGAAGTGTTCAATTTGTGGATGAAAATAATATTTATTTTAAAAGAAACTTTTTTCTTAAGATACTGATTGTTCCATTAACATTCTAATAACGAGACATTATGTATGTATTTGAACTAATAGAAATAAGAACTACAAAAATAATCAGAAATAATTGTGAAATCAATTATAGTTTGCTGTATGCTGTGTAGTAATAGCATAAAGTTAACATAGTCACCCAGAATTAAAAGAAAAGGCCAGAAGAGCAATCTGTTGGGAGTCAATAATCTATAGCCACCAGGACAAGAACTGGAATCAGACAGGCTGGAATTTGAAAATGAATTTTAATGCTTATTAGAAGTGTGAGCTTGTTTTATTAAACCTCTCTAAGATGCACGTTATTCACCTATAAAATGTGGATAATAGTATCTGAGTTATAGTTGTTGGAAGAATTAATATGTGGGAACACACAGTATGTAGTGTCCCTTAATGTTATTAGTATCACCATCGTCATCATCAACATCGTCATCATCATCATCATGGCTGCCTGTAACAATCTTAGAAGCCAACTATTGGTTTAGAGGCTAGTGGCAAAAATTTCTCAACTGCATGAGAAAAATCAGTCCCATTAACCAGGGCTTTTTTCTGTTATCAATAGATAAGCAATCCTCCTCATACCTCTATAAATAGTCCTTTTACTAAGATCTGTTCAAATGACCCAATATGAGCATCTCAGGTTACCTGTCCTGACCCTCTGATTGATACAAATTCTTAATAGAAATGACATAGTAGATTGTGGAGCTAATATTTTCATCTGCCTCCCAACTTTAAGACCCGCCTTCTCCTAGTGAACTTCTTGTGTTGGGATTGTAAAATACATGCCAATTCCACACTGTCTCACTGCAATGACCACCCCAGGACCACGGTGGCCAACTGTATTAGTACTACCCCTCCCAGGAATAATGATTTGTTTATGTGGTGACGGTGCACTCTAAGCCAGACGGCAGGGATTCCTTGCCCAGATCTTCCCAAATTAGAGGAAAAGGTTGCCTTTTTGCACAGTTCTTGAACCAACAATTGTTAAATATAACCTTAGGGGCTCCCGGTGACCATGTTTCCTATTCTCCAGTAGGGCGTTCTGTAGAATGGGGCTCAGCAGAGGTAAGCAGGAATGAGTGAGACGAAGATGACACAAAGAAGAGGTTCCTGGAGTCATGATGCTCCATTCCAAACTCTGCAGCTCTCTCCAACAGCTGCCTTCATCATTATGGGCGCCATTTACTCTATTTTCTTTTTGCTTATACTAGTTGAAGGTTCTGTTACATGCAACTAAATAAAACAATGATTAAAACAATGGAAAAACTTTGCAAACTTATTATGTTTCTGATATTTGAATCCAGTTGTTGAAAAGAATTTAGCAATGCTGACAAGAAATGCACCAGGAAAGTTCTGATCCATATATACCTCAAAATCAATGGCACTTTTTACTACCACGAGTCTTCAGAAAGCCTCTACGGCATTCACTTTGCTTAAGGACTTATTTTGGACATATCCCTAGTCCAGATTGTTTCCCAGAGAGGAAAATGCCTGGATTTGGAGAGGAGGAATGGTAATGGATCATGGAAAGAGGGGTGTGCTTTTATTTCCTCTCATTTTCAAATTCACAAGTATGGGGAGGTATCAATGATTAATAGTGGTGTTTTGTTTTTACTGCTCATTGTGGAATTTTGCTTGTTTATTTTTTTGGTTGAAGAGTGCCCAAAGGAATGTTAGGTAGTATAATATAAGAAAATTTATTTTTCCTAAACAGAGTAACTTCTCCTCATAAGTTTGACATTGTGTGGATTCTAGAAAAGCACAAAGGCAGCACAAATGAGAAATGGGGCATATACTCCATGACAGTAATTTGCTATGTCTTAACAATATATGTTACCCACTTGCCTGGCAGCACCATTGTGAGGTTAACTAAGAGTCTTGCAAAGATAGGAATGATCCATAAATATTAACAAGGTGCATTCCTACAATACATTCAGAAGTAGTAAGCGAACACAACTCACCACTTTTTACTGTACTTACCGAAGAACATCTTTTCACTAAAATTCCAACTTTAGTTTTAGAGCCTTGAAATCATTACTGGTACAGAGGTTCTCTGAAACAACTGGGACATGGAAATAAGAATTTCTAACACAGTAGGCTCGCCGTCAACCAGAACCCATGGGGTTTGGTAGATGACAGATAAATGTTAAGTAGACTCTCCATTAACTGGAACTCAAGCAACCAGCAAAAATATTGCTGAGTTCTGGTTAATGGAGACTCTACTGTATTAACAACAAACATCATTATAACACCATAACAGAAACTAAAATATCAAGAAATAACCACTAAGGAGGCTTAGGGAATATTGGAAAAATATTCCCCAAGGACAGGACAGACAAGGGCAATATTCAAATTGAGTTGTCCTCAATCTACCAACTGCTGTTTTTACTCTCAAATCAAGTATCTGTGAATTCTTTTGGGACTTACAAGGAAATGTTCCTAAGGAAACAATGTCAAAAATGGTGGGCGAAAAAGGTGAAGGACATTAATAAGTACACACTGCCAGTTATAAAAACAGTCATGGAGATACACAGCATAGAGAATACAGTCAATAATATAGTAATAACTGTGTACGGTGTCAGGTGGGCACTAGACTTCTTGTGGTGACCTCATCGTAAGAAATGCAAATGTCGAATCACTATGTTTTACACCTGAATAATATAATATTGTATGCCAACTACAATTAAAAAACAAATTTTAAAAATATTTTAATGGTAGCTGTGTTTCTAGCAGGTCCTGCAAACCCTCTGAGCCCCATACACCCGCACCAAAGAACCCCAGTTCTCTGCAGTTCTTGGGAGACAGCGGAGACATTCCATCCTGCGGCCCGGGAGGCGCAGCTGCCCTCCTACTCCCCAAACCACCATGGACCACAACCCCAGTGTGGAGGCCAACAAAGACGGAGAATTCTTTCCTTCAGGGCAAAAAAGGGAAAAAGAATTCTGAGGTACGCGTAGCTCATGTTAACAGGAAAGGGGCAGTGACTTGCATTTGGGGGAGGTTCCTAAGTTAGTTTGCAGGGCTCGGGAGGGCCCATGTCCAGGTGCTTGCCTCGCTTTCTTTCTCAGTAAGGTTGTCCTGGCTGGTTTAATAGCAATGGCTATGTTGCTTTTCGATCAGGAGAAGCCATCGGTGTTTTGAATCTTCTTTCTTGTGGGCAAATAAAAGCATCTAAAACTCCCAGACTCCCCCCTTCCCCTGGCCCTGTGCCCCCCACAGCCTCCGGAGAAGGTCCCTCTGGGCAATGAGGAGGGAAGTGCTGAACCCCGCACAGGTTCTGCCCGCCAGGCACCTCGGGCTTCTCTGACGACGAACCCCGAGCACGATCTCCCTGACGTTATTCCAACAGCAACAAAAGCCAGAACTAAAACTCTGACTAACATTAATAAAAAAGAAAAATTAAGCCTGGAAAGCTTTTCTCCCCTCCTCGCCCCTCCCCAAACATTAGCATGCAAATGAGTTAGCAAGTAGTCGCTAATAACTTTTTCTGCTGCAAAATTATTGGTTAATTGTATCTGTTATTGCTGTCTTAGCCTATCAGAGCATGCTTTGATCGTCCAGAGACAAAAATGTTCCTTGGAAGCAATCCACGAGGCAACAAACGGAGCCTGTTTGGATTGTTCTTTCTGAACACCGTGCTGCCAGCAGTGCTCATTGTCACTGCTGACCACCGAGGCTTGGCGCGGGTCCAGACTGGGCGGGTACAGCACACCGCCGAGAGTTCTTAGGGGATGAGTCCACCCTTGGCAACTCGCCCTTCCGAGACATTCACACAAAGGCATGATCAGCACATAAACCTGTACTCTCTGACACACACGGTTACCGCTTTGATCTTTCACATACTAGAAATCCTGATAATACCGGCATGCACACATTTAGGCGATAGAAAGCCTGTCTCTGTTTTAGAACGCCCTTCCCTGCATGCTGGATTACATTACATATTGCCATTATTGACGACAATCTAATAAGACTTATGTAGGGAGAAGCTAAGAAGTATCGAAACAGGAAAATATTCACATATCTATCATTTGGTGGATAGTAATAATTTAAAATTCTTCCAAATCATACGTGTATCTTTACATTTGGAAATGTCCAGGGATCCTGTGGGATTAGAACTTAATCACCATTCAGAAAAGTTTTCTCCATGTAAGTCAAGGCTTTGTGAACTATTAAAGAAACATAAGCTTAGAGTGGAAGTGTCAAGACCGTACCAGAGAAGATGATGGTAATATTAGGCTGTACCCTAAAAAAATAACTTAAAACATACTTACATCTGGTCATTTGCCAAGGGCTATATTACCTTTGAATCAACTAAATACTTGATGACTGTTAGTGTGCATTAGGTCAAAAATTTTTCTGACTCCACTGTATTCACTGTATTATAAATGTACTCATCATTACATTGTGGTTTTAAACAATTTGATGGCACATACTATTGTAGATTTTTATCTCTGATGATTTTTCTCCCATTACAGTTTCTGTACAAACATTCTATTTATGTTAGGGCATGGCAATTCAGGTTAAGGGCAGTTTGTAACATGAACCATCTGTCCTTTTTCCCCAGCTGAGTCCTTCTGCCATGATTAATTACTGTTAAAAAAAAAAAAGTACTACCTCTTCACTGGTCTCATGACCTTTTTGAGAATAATGGTGCTTCAACCATTACATGCTTTGTTCTCTGTGGCACTGAACAGGCAATTCTCTGCTACTGTGGTCCAAAGCTTCCAGGAGACTATGGGAGACAGTTGGAATCCACAGAGTCTTAACAGAATGGAGGCAAATTTTAAATGGCTCATTAGGAAGTTTCACTTTGTATTAGGCATCTCAGGTATCTGCTTCATAGAGAATTTTAAAAAAAGAAGAAGAAAAAATACACATACCACGTTTACACTGATAAAGATGGACTTCTACAGAGCATGAGAGAAAGGCTGATATTGCATCAAGGTAGATCAATGTTTGATAGAAAATAAGTTCAAAATATAAATCCATATTTGCTAAAGACCTCTGCCATTGTTTAATTTCAAAAGCATCTCAAGAGAAAGTGAAAGGGGCTCGAGCTAAGATTTAATGTTTTATTAGAAGGAAATGCATTCCAGGAGGGACCAACATGGGTGGTAACCCGGGAAATGAAAGGTCTGCTCAGAGTTGTTACATTATTTGCTCTGAAGAGGTGGCTTCCAAAGGACCTACTTCAGTTCAAGTAAGAGATTGACTGAATTGTATTATAACACTCAAAAACGCTGCCCAGTTATTTATTCAACCAGCATTTATTAAGCATCTTCTATGTATCCAGAATTGGATATAGATAAAGGGAAGAAGATGCAAAACTGATGGAAGATATTGTTGCTATTCTTTTCAATCATCAAGAAACTTTCATCTAGTTGGGAAGCTGAGACATAAAGCCCAGGACAATTAAGGAATAGAGACAGCCACTAGTGATGTGATTTGAGGGGCTACAAAGGCTCCTCTTTTCCAGAACTTTTTTCTTAGTTTGCCATTTTTTTCTAAAGTCCTTCCTATTAGAGCCACCCTTCAAGTTCAGGCTTTCTAGTTAGGTAAAGGCGTGAAACACACACACACACACGCACACACACACACGCACACACACACACACACACACACACACACACACACACACACACACACACACACACACACGCGCACACACACGCGCACACACACGCGCGCACACACACACGCACACACACGCACGTGCACACACACACGCGCGCACACACACACGCACACACACATGCGCACGCACACACGCACACACGCACACACACGCACACACACATGCACACGCACACACGCGCGCGCTCACATGCACACTCACACACACGCGCGCACACACACACAGACGCGCGCACACACACACACATGCACACACACACATACGCACACGCACGCGCGCACACACACATACGCACACGCACGCGCGCGCGCGCACACACACACACAGCTCTATGTCTTGGTTATATTTTACACGTGTTACTGAGGAGGGCTCATACAGTTATCACATAACATTTCAGTCTTGACATAGTGCAAAACAATGTTTTGAGATCATGAGACACAAGACAGGAAACAAAAATATAGGCAAGGAAGGAGAAACAAAGTAGTCCAGCATAAGATGGGGGAAGTGGCTAAGGGAATTATAAAATTGATAAAGTAAGTTCAAGCTACAGGTCCAGAACATCAGGGCATTTCTGTGCCCATGTGGTTAAGCTGCACTTGACTTAGGAAGAGTAAAGAGCCAAAGGAGGTGACTAGCAAGAAGGAAGTGTTAGTAACCTGGCAAAAGTCTTCAAACTGGAGCGGAAGAGATGGAGAATGGCATCCAGGAGATCCATGAGGAGGCTATTGACTACTTCATATAGGAACAAAATACCTGAATTAAGTGACATTATAATAAAAATAAATTAATATTTTGATTAAATATAATAAGCTGTAATAACAGATTGGATGTGCGAACTGAGGAAAAAAGGGGCCACCTCTCCCAAATTGTGATGTGAGGGAGGTGGAAACTGGTGATGGCGCTGAAAGATACGGGGACACGGGAAAAAATACCTAAGTTGTCCACTGGGGGCAGCATGGAGCGGTGGAGAAATTGGCGAATGCTCCTCTATAAACACTTTCAAATCACACAATCAATGACATTTCCTGTTGCCTCATGACTCAGGACTGGATTTTTGTTGAGATGTGGGCAAAAGAAACATGAATCTTTAAGTTACAAAGAATTGAAGACTTGAGGGTAAACGATGAAGAGCAACAGAGAGTCAAGGATACATTTTCTTGAAGTGTTCACAAGTTAGTAGGAAAGAAGAGAGTCATGGAAGTCAGGAAATGGATCATCAGGGAGGCAGACGAAAAGAGGAAGAAAGGGCTTTTGGAAGGATATGATCATCCGTGGTAGGACATGGTAATCTAAAACAATTTTTTTTTCTCATCCTCAAATGATTGTCTAATGGGATGCAGAATTTGACATGCATTTTTCTCTCGGTTCTTCAAAACTATTCCACTGCCTTTTGGCTTCTGTTACTACGGTTAAGAAGCTTGGGGTTATTCCAAAGAAAGAAGCAGTCCTTTGTCAGTAATTTATCTTTTTCACTAATTACTGTGAAACTATGTTGGTTGTTCTGAAATCTCACTAAAATATATTTTCCTTTCTCCTGCTTAGGGCTCACTGTAAATCATGAATCCAAGGACTATGTCTTTTAGCGACTATAAACATTTTTCAAATATTATCTGTTTAAAGATTGCATTTCTCCCGTTCTTTTGGTTCTCTTTCTTAGGAGACACACACGTTTTTTAAGGGTGGTTGTAAGTTAGATCTTTTGATTTTCTTCTCCATCCCAATTTCCTTCTTTTTTATACTTTTCATCTTGTCACCTTTCCAAGGTGGGTAACTTCCTCAGGCCTAATTTATAACGTATCCAGGCTTACTTCTGCTCTTTAACTTTTCTATTGATACTTCATTTCAATTACTTTTGTTTGTTTGTTTTTTTATGTATAGAAGTTTGATTTAGTTTTTTTTTTTTTAAATCTACATGTTGGTTTTTCCTAGACTTTTATTCTCTCATATTTTAGAGGGTTTCTTTTATGCCCTTACATTATATTTATTTCATAGTCTTTATCCAACAATTCAATTACCTAAATGTCTTCCTAATTGTGCCTGCTGACTCTGAGACATGCTGACCTGCTTCCCTGCACGTTTGGTATTCAGGAATGTGTGTTCACCTTCAGCAAGAGAATCCCTCACAGCCTGAGCTAACAAGGTGTCCCTTCAGAACAGCTTTTATGTTTGTATCTTCCTGGAGCCTTAGGGTTATCACTAGACAGGACCAATTTTTACACCAGTTTTTACATGTTTTTGGCCCAAGCAGTGTGTGAAAATCAGCATTCAGCAAACCACCATCTTCTTTTGTGTGTGGGGGTGTGTTTTTAAATTTATATTAAATTTATTGGGGTAATATTGGTTAATAACCTCACATACATTTCAGGTGCACACTTTATAATGTGACATCTGTATATTCTACTGTGTGCTCGTCACACAAACTCTAGTCTTCTGTCACTGTCTATTTGACCCCTGTTTACCCTCTTTGTCTTCCTCCACTCCGCTGTAAATAAAGTTTTATTGAAACATAGACATGCCCGTTTGTTGACATACTGTCTGCAGCAGCCTTTGTTCTGCAATGGCAGAGTTGAACAGCTGCAAAAGAGATTGTGTGGCCCTAGAGCTGATAATACTTACCAGGAGGCCCTTTAAGGAAAATGGTTGCCAAACCCTGGTATAAATTCAAATCCTAAACCAGAGTAATAGCTGGTGTAAGGTTACAGAGTCTCAGGGGAGAGACTATTTCCTTCCCTTCAGCCCAAACTGACAGGTTTCTTTGTTGGCTCCAAACGCAAGGGAGGAGGTTGTTTTGCATGTGTGTTTTTAATAATCCTATTCTTACACTAAGGACATAGCCTTTTGATGGTCCTGAATTCATGCAGATTTATTGATACTGACCGTCTTGCAGGAACCCCAGAGCCTAAGGTCTCGTATCTTGAGGGCATTTAAATCTAAACTCTTAGATCTAGGCAAGCACATTCTCCTGCTTCCAACACCCGCTCCACAGGATTGTAGCGCCCACAACTCCTACACTAACTACTCATTTTTGTCCTACAGATACCACTTACAAATCACTTCTGTATTAACTATGACTTTTCAGCAATAATAGGTATAGCAAAATATTGCCCAAGCTATGCAGTACATTACGTTCCTGGGAATTGAAAGTTATGTAAGATGTTAACTGGAATCTTGGAGGAACTGAAAAATTTTTTAAATTGCTGAAACAATTTTAGGAGTTTGAATAAGACTCTTCAGTGGAATCAAAGAGGCGGACACTGTTTAGGAAAATTGAGAAAGAAGTGGGCAATAAGGGAAGATACAGGTATTGCCACTATTGACTGGAGGCCACGTAGCAGAAAGGACTCTGATACCAGACTTGCCTCAGTTTGAATCCTACCTATGTGAGCCTTGGAAAGTTCTTTAACTTCTCATAACCTCTATCTCCCTTTTTGTAAAAATGGGCATAATGAGGTCCAACATATAGCAGAATCTTAAGACATGACCCTTTCAATGAATGTGAATGTCTTACAGTGTCTTCAGAACATTGCTCCCTCTTCAATGTCTTCCACCCTGCTTTGAAGGAAGGAAGGAACCTTGTTTAGCCGGTGGCATAGATAACAGCAAGTATTTCTGGCTGAGTTTATCCATCATCATCATTTCCATGGCAGCTATCTTACCCTGAGAAGAGAGGCAAAACCCTGAAAGATGATGTAAAAGATGTGCAGTCATTTCTGGGGGGATGATCTTCATGGTTCTTAGGGTTGTGAGGGAAGCAGTTATTCCAAACACGGGCAGTAAAACTTAAGGCAATTATCAGTGGTTTCCTTTGGGAAACTATTAAGTAATTTTTAATCATCGAACAATTGGGTCTCATTTTTAACGATGCCTACACAACTGCCCTAGAAAGTTATCGGATTGATGTAAATAGTTTGAGAGAACACTCATTAGGTGGACATTAAGAAGGCAAAAATAAGCCAGAAAATATGCCTTGAGGAAAAAGGAGATGCTCAGGTTTGGGAAAGGAAGGAAGTCAGGATGTTGTTTCTGATTGTGGGGCTGGGAGGTGGGGTTCAGCCTGGAAGTAGCAATGCAACTGCGGGGAGGGGGCAGAAGAGAGCCGTCATGAGTAAGGAGTTTGGTGTTATGGTTATACAAGTGCTCTACACCCAGGGTGAAGGCCTTGTCTGCACCTCATCTGTTCAGATGTAGCATTTTCTCTCCCACTAATGAAAGCACCAACTTATATCTCCAATAAATTCTTGAGATTACCATTGCTTTAAAATCCAGTGTTTTCAAGCAAATTTTTTTGAGATGATATGTTACTTTTGATGGAACTCAATACAAATCAACTTCCCAAATGAGTGTTTTGTATCTTGCAGTATTTTAATTGACCAACCTTTTCATTTCTTAAAATCTTAGACTTGTTTTCAATCAGAACCTCTTCAATTGAATATAGGGATACCAATCCCTTTTGGTTACATATTTTAAATGATTTCTAAATACGTAATTATCATGGTATAATTTCAGTTCCAAGCATGCCAAAGAAAAAGGAAAGCAATATAGTGCTTGAATACTTTCAAGTCTCTACAATACAAATACTCTCAACTGTTACAAAGCTTATGGACCATAGAGAAAAATTCCTTTTAAAAAATTGACTAGAGGAACAAATATATTAAAAAATCTCAATGTTATTTACTATGAAATGGTAGGAAACTTAGGTCATGATGAACTTGTCTAGAGCAATCCAGGACATTCACTTAGAAGGTAGAGGGTTCATTCCATCCCAGCCCATCCGTCCTCCTCCAAACAGGTGTTAACAATTGGGTCTCTATTCATTGTCAAATACTCACAATCAGCCATCAGTTTGCTATATAGACTGAATGTTTGTGTCCCTCTAGCCCCCTAAATTTATACATTAAAACCTTATCTTCAATGTGAGGGTATTTGGAGGTGGGGCCTTTGGGAGGTGATTATCGTATGAGGCTGGAGCCTTCATGCATGAGAATTGTAGTATCCTTAAAAAAGAGGCTTCCAGGAGCTCTCTGCCCCTCCTACCATGTGAAGACACAGCAAGAGAATGCACGAGGAGGCAGGCTCTCATCAGACACTGAATCTGCCAATGCCTTGATCTTGGTCTTCCTGGTCTCCAGAGAAATAAATGTCTGTTGTTTATAACTGACATAATCTATGGTGTTTTGTTATGCTAGTCTGAAAAACTAAGGCAGAGTTCTGAAAGAAAACCTGTTTAGAGAGGAACAAGCAAGATGCCTTTGCTCAGGGGCCTTCTGCAATAAAAGTACATATTACTCAGAGCTATGTATTAATGAGCATATTAGTACAGGGGTAGCCTTCAAGTTTATAGGAGCAGGTATAACTTGAAACACTCTAAAGTCCTCTGACCAAATACATCTTCCTAGGATTGTAAAATTCTGTTTGCAAATACTAGCACATTTTTTTTATTCTGAAATGTGAAGCTCTTTTTAATTATAGTTGACATGCAATATTGTATTAGTTTCAGGTGTGCAATAGTGATTTGACATTTATATATATTCCTTATGAATTGATGACCACCAGAAGTCTAATAACCATGTCACTGTACCAAGTTCCTGTGATATTACTGACTGCATCCCTACACTGTACATTACACACTCATGACTTATTTATGTTATAAGTTTGCACCTCTTATAACATGCATTATTAACACAAAGGTATAGAACCAAATAGAAAACCCAGTGTTATATTATGTTAATGTAATTTGAGAGCTAATCACTGCTTTCTTTATATATATATATATATGTATATATATAACTATATATATAACTTTATCATTTAATGTAGTTTTCATAAATTGGGGTATTTCATATTTTCCAATATAATTAAAACAGAGTCTGGAGGAGGAAACTCTAAATATAAATGTTAGTGAAGAACTTGACATGGAACAGCAATTATGCTCTTTTAAACAATGCTGCCAGCACCATTTATGAGATAAAAGGAAAACAATATTATTGATCTATTTTTCTTTCAAACAAGAAACAAGCAAGAATGCTAAGGTCATGATATCAACAATGTGAATTTCCTTAGTAATTCTTTTCCAGTCTACTGCTCTTACCAATTTTGCGAATTAAAATAGAAGATGTAATGGAGGAATTTCTTTTAATACTAAAATAAGCATTGAGAGAGAACAGCAATTGGACTAATAGATCACTTTCATTTCCCTACAAGTTTTTGGTTTTTTTAAAATAAAGATTTCATAGACAACACATTTGAAACATTTTAAAATGTCCTGGTCCATTTTTCTAGTTCCACGTGATCCTTTTGCCTTGGTGAAATTTGAAGAATGCTGCCCAGGACACATGAAGTATCAGTTACTCTAACCACTGCTCAAACCAATTTTGTTGATTCGAAAATATTCATTGTTCATCTTGCTACTCATTATTTATTCATCAGCTCATACATAATACATAGTCATGAATTACAAATCTCAAAGTTCAAACTTTTAGCTGTCTTTTGACATTATCACTGCAAGTATGTACCTAAATAAACGAATGAAAAGGAAAACCTAAGGAATAAACTTCAATGAAAAAAGACAAGAAAAAGACCAGTTTATTTATTTTTAGAACACAGGGAAGCTAAATAACCTACTGAGTCAGTCCAATGTTCGGTGGATGTTGTAAGCCTCTTATTTTTGCTCATTATCTTCCCTTTTGTTGATTTTTAAAAACAAAAGCATGAATCTTCACTCTGCTAAGCCACCCTAACGTCTTCTGCTGCAATTATCTTTGTGGGTTTGAGTCACAAGCAGATAAACTTAAACCAAATGGTCATGCCTTCATGCATTTTTATCAACTTTTTTTTTGGTTACAGACCATTTAAAAATGCAAACAGTGGGCGTGAACTAAAGATAAATGGATCAGCAACATAGGCGATGAATCGGGAGCAGTTTCTAAGACGAGTCAAGATAGTTAAGACACCACACGTGGTAAAAATAAAAGGACAGGGAACGGGAATGGGAGGGAAAGCCTGGGTTTGGGAGCAGGGCACCAGAGCTGGGTTGAAGTCTCAGGTAATCTGAGTGTCTATTTCCTTGCCTCAAATGGGGGAGGAGGGGACAGTGAAGTCATGGACGTGTGTGTAAATCCCCTATCCTGTCATGACAAGCACATAGGAGGTGTTTTGAAATCGTGACTGATACTATGAAAAAGGAAAAATACTAAACAACTCGAATTGCTTTAATATGGCAACTGAAGCCAATTGTTTTAGTTTCACATCCATGTAGCTCATGCTTTCTAGGCCATAGCAGCCTGGCAGGGGACAATCAAGGAGCAACCACTTCAAAGATAATAGAAACAGCCTCTGATTTTCAGTTCCTCCAGCCTCTTTTTTTCCTCTGACAGGGTCCCTGGGAGGTCCTGTCTCCTCTGGGTGGCCTGTGAGGTTCCTCCAGGTGCAGCTCTACCCCCACACACCTGGCCGGCCTGCTGCCACTCATTCCTGTGCCTGGGGTGTGAGCCATGTTTGCCCACTGTTGCTGGGTTCTCTGGTCACTGCCAGCCTCTGTACCACCACTGTTCCTACCACTGACGTTGACAACCTCACCCAACTCCACCAGGCCCCCCCATCAGTGAGAAGACACTGCAGTTTCAGCTCCACCTTTTAAGTATTCAGTTCTCTTACAAGCCCGTTGTTGGGGCTCAAAGGATTAACGGAGCCCCCCAGCTCTCCCTGCGACCCTGAGAGTGGGTTCCATCTGTCCTAGGTGCTGGTCCACTGACACCATTCTAGGCTCCGTTTCACTTTAGTTCCTGATTTGGGCAGAAAGCACAGACATTCTCAGTGGGCACTTAGTGTGAACCCCTTATTAGACTGACTGGGGAGCAGTTGGCCGTATGCTTTCCACTCAGCCTCTAGATTGGTGTCCTTTGTCTCATCCTGGCAGTTGGACTCCTCACTAAGGTGCTGACTGCTGAGTCCATTCCCTCCTCTGGTCCGATGGAAATCTGCCTCGGTCCCTTTTATGCTGACTTCTGAACATACTAGATTCTGGCTGGAAATGAACTTGGCCCCACCGAAGTGTTGGTGCCCTGAGCTCACCAGTCAGGTCTGGCAGGAGTCTTGGACACCTTGCCTATGGCAGGATTCACTGTGCTTTGCCCTGTGCACGTGGTGGACCCCTGTTGCCCTCCCCTACCCCAGATCTGCACTGGGCCTCAACATGACTGGAGAATACCCCCCTGCTTGGTTGGTCTCTGTGCTTTCTCTCCCTCCAGAGAACCTCTGAGATCAGCTTCTACAGCCACAGACAAATCATTCGCATAACCTCATGGGGAAAGACAGTGCCACTCTAGCCCCCTGCACCACCTTGTGGAGGCCAGTCAGCTATGTCTCATCGATTAACCCTGTCATAGTCTCCCCTCCCTGCTCCAACAGAACCCCACTCCTCCCAATGTCTGTGTGCTTTCACCAAACTCATCTGCAATTCAAAACGAACTCTTGTCAATTTCTACAGTATGTTAAACATGCTTGACCCCATATTTTGTCATTCCTGGATTCACGTTCATATTTTGGAATACGGAACCCCAGGAAAACTTGCTTTCTGGGGTCTGTGACAAACAGACCACCAGCTTCCTATAGAATTTTAATACAGAGGTCAGTGTGACCCTGTATTGCACTTGCAACCCCTCTATTTCTCCTGGCAGCACTCTCCTACTCATGCTATTGTCTTTTCTTTCTTTGTTCTTCATCCTACTGAGCTGTTCTATGATGTACGTCTACATTTCATGCTATCCATTTTAGAATATAAACTCTCACAGATTAGGTTTATATTCCAGATGTATTTATTCTGCAAAGGACCTATCATAATGACATTTGCACTTAGATTTTTTAAACTATTTTGTTTTCATAATAATGATTATCCTAACACTAAAGTGGGAAGGTATTATACTTTATATAAAACTGTAAAGATCATGGGTATGAAAGTGCTTTGCAAAATACTATTCAAGTGACTATGTCAGTTATTCTTATTACATTTTCATAAGTGCACCAGTTAAAATAAAAAGTATATTTTCCTCTGTTTTATAATTATGCTTTTAACCAGAAATAAGTTATGCTTAACTTTGCTTCCATTATTTCCTTGACAATTATTTATTTTCTTTAGCCTATAAGAGCTGTGAATTTCTAGGATGACAGTCACAGAGTTGTATACCTAAAAGAGACTGAAAAGCTCTTATCTATGTCTCTGCCTTTGGGTAGAACTGTCCTTAAAACTACTCAGACAGATAAAGACACGTGCAATTGAAAAAAAAATGAATGTTTGCTTGATTATAAATATAAGGCATACTTCTAAAAAAAGTTCTATGTCATCTCTTTATTTAATATCAAGTATTTCTGGTTTGACAGTATAAATAATGACCAACGGCAAAATGAAACAAAAAGTATATTTTCTTTGCTGGTAGCATAAAACACATCAGTTGTGGTTTGATGTTACTATTCTTAACAATGGGTTTTCTGTCCTTTTTCACTCTAGTTGATTCTGTCTACAACCACAATGTTTAGAAAATAATACCATTAGAAAATGTTCAAAACAATGAAACAAGGATTTTAAAGCAAAAAAGCCCAAGCCAATACAATGACCATTTTCTATATTTTTCTCTTCTAGTTGCTAATACATACAGGGATATACTCAAATTTTTCAAGTAAATGACATCATAAATATTTCTATGTTCTGATATTGTGGTGATATCTTTTAACAAATTTATAATATGTCATTAAATGAATGCACTCTTATTAATCAGTTTCTAGTGTTGTATAATAAGACAATAAATATGTTTGTTGATACAGCTTTCTTGAACTGAAGTAGTGTCTTAATCTAAATTTCTAAAACTTTACCATTTTTTACCATTTTTCAGGACTTGATTTCTAATTTTAAATTACTTTTCCAAATGATTGTCCCAATTTCTCTACCATCACCAAAGCACAAGTACGCTATCATTGAATATTTCAGTGGTTTTAATTTGCACTAAGTATGGAATAGGTGTCTTTGATGTAATTAATGTTTTGAGGACCAAATAAAAAGAAAAAAAGTCACCTCTGCTGGTTCACATGTCAGATTATTTTAAAAAACTAAGATTCATTTCAGATTATTAGAGAATGCTCTAGAATCGTCTATCAGATTATAGGTTATCAGCTATATTAAAAGGGCAATCAGGAAATGAGAAGTACTGCTCCTTGCCTGCTAACTGCCCTATCTGGACTGCTTGCTCTGGAAGGCCTTTCATAAATGTAAGAATTGAACATATTAAAGATGATTCTCTTTTCTGATATGATTGTATTGCTCCCTTGCTGAAAAACATCTTCCATGGCTCTAACTCTCCATAAATAAGTTCCAAATCCTGAATCCAGGCTCTGAGGCAAGAGGAAGGACATCTGGACCGCAGTGCTCTGGGCGGAGCACAGGCCACAGACTCAGAGGGCCCAGGTTCAAGTCCAATTCGTGTGCTGATGCTGAACTTGCAGCTTGCTTGCCTGTGCAGCGAGAACGACCACGTCCGTTTTGCATGGCTGTTTAGAAGGCCAGGTGAGAATTCATTTGACACGGTCCAGAAGGAAGGGCCTGCTTAAGTGAACTCCTTTCTTTCATTCCCCTTCAGTCTGGGCTCAGCCTTCTTCACTCCACCCTCCGCCCCCGCCCTGGACCCCCAGGCCCCCACCTTTTGCTTTTCTGTCTCTATACCTCTGCTTATTCTATTTTCTCCATCAAATGCTTGTTCCTCACATCTCCACAATCCTAAGACCCCAGTGAGAAGCCTTTCCAGACTGATCTCCCCGACCGAAACGAACTTCTCCTCCGAGCCACCACCCCCCGAACCCGCACTAGCATTCACCATGGTTTGCTGTCTGTGACAACTTGTCCTACAGAAACGGAGCCCACGTCTCAATGCTCTTTGTGTCCCTAGCCCAAGGCCTGGCACAAAAGAAACACCTGTTTGTTGTGGGCTTCACTTCCTTCCGTCCTGGTGCACTCCATGCCTGTTCTTCTCTTGCTCTCCTTCCCTGCCTTTATTCTTTAGATTTCACAGGCAGGGACATTCCACACTGAGCACAGCCACTGCGAACAATAGACATGGAAGGCTTTGAACTTCCCCTAACCTCCAAACAGGCACACGAAAATCCCAATAAGTAAATGAAATGAGTTTTAAGGAAGAAAGGGAAAAATAAACCTAACCTGTCAAAGAAGCAGCTTTTGCATGTCAAAATCTGTCTGGTTTGGGACGTAAGCCAAAGTCAGGGGTCCAAGACTTCTCCAATTCTCTTGCATTCCATCTATTATTTATATAGTGCATATTGCTGTGGTCTCCAAGCCCTTTCAGATGAAATACAACACACCTCTGGGAGTGCGAAAGGAAATGAGGGACAGGGACGTGGGGGAGGTGTAGGACAGTGGTTATCACTGTGAGCTCCACGCGGAGACAGGCGCTCCTGCCCCGACTGACACAGGTGTGAATAACGTATTGGTCAGTGGCAGTGGCACAAATTTACAATGGGAGCTGCAAGTCAACCTCTGCAAAAAAAAAAAAAATGCTTTCTTTATTCTTTGCTTGAATAACACACAGTCCTCACGGGGAGAGGACTTCTTCCCTGCTATCCAGCCGGAAATTCAGAAGCTGGTCGGAATGTAACTGCTGTGTCTGCTCCCATGCAAACATCACCCTCGTGTGCAGCCCCGGCGACCTCAGGGGACAAGGCACTGGCCTCCTGAAAACACCACCCTTCAAGACTGTTTTTTTGTTCCTTGTGACAATGGAGACTACAAAGGCTGAAGTTTCTGGATGCTGTGTTTTATTTATAGGGTTCAGTTTCCAATGCCATTTGGAAATTCTCAAAAGGGAGGAGAAAAGGAAAGAGGCAGGCAGGGTCATCAGAGCACCCTGGAGCACCCCATGTTCTGTCATTTGTCCCACAGGCAACGCGGCAGATACATGCACAACGTGACGTCGACGCTTGCTTTCCTTCTGACCGAATTCTTGCTGTTTCCTGGTCATGTGCCCTTCATTACAGAGGTCTGAGGGAGCCTCAGGATCTCCCCTGAAATAGAAAAGCATCCAAATGCTATGCTGTGACCCCAGACCTCGACATTGCTGATAGCTTTAGGCAAACCCAAACTTTATGGGCGAGCGAGGGGGAAGGCTTTGATTGGAAGCCTTGGACCTGGGGAATAAGCGAAACAGAGATGCCTTGGCCTGGGGTGTTCAATATCCTCTCTAATGATTAAAAACGCTGATTCCAGTGGGAGCAGGCTGGCGCTGCAGAGATTATTACGGTTGGAAGCGTGTTCGGTAGGAGCGGGGCGAGGGCAGGGTGGGAAGGGCTGGGGCACAGGGCGCTGAACGACATCATCAGCCCCTACAGCAAGGGGCGGGGGCTGAGGAAGGGCAAGGACACGCAGGGGCTGGGCAGGCCAGCCAGCGGGTGGGGGGCCGCGGTCCTCTGCAAACGCGGCCCTCAAACCCAGGTTGCGAGTGCTTTTCCATTTTTGTCCCTCTGTGACTGCCTACCCTTCAGTGAAGGATGTTGAAAACCAGTGTTCTGCCCGCTGTGCACTGAGGCACAAGGGAAGCACGTGGGGAGGGAGGCAGACTGGAGAAAGGAGGTAGCAAGAGGGGCAGCCGAGGCACGTGAGCGGGGTGTGGACTGAGAGGGGACAGCGGCGGCCACAGGGGCTTGCAGAACACGGGGAAAGGATCCCGGGCCGCTCGGCCTTGTTGGGAGTCAGGGCTGCATTTCCTGCGTCCGTGTCCGGTGAGGGAGGGACAGGCAGGGGAGGGAAGATCATTGTTGTATGAATTTTAAAGGAAGAGTGGAGCTGGAATCATGATAAACTGCAGAAAGAACTGCTCAAGTATGAATTCATTTCTAATTGAAGACAAGAAAGAAAATGAGGCCGGAGGGAAGGTGGGGGGAGGAAGAGAACATCTCTGCTGGCCTGTCTTGTGCCGCCCGATCTCCATCTGCTGAGAAGGGATCCTGGGGAAGGGCACGGCCTGTTTTCCAGGAATGGTTTCAAAGGAATGCAGAAACAGAGCACCCTCCAGGTTTTAGGACCCACACGAGAGTTTTGGAGGTGGCCTGACACAGGGAGATGTGGACTAGGGGAACCCAAGGATGTGAGGTGCCGGGTCCCGTGCCTAAGGGCCCCTGACCAGCCCAAGTCATCCCTGTGTTCCTCCAGGTGTATTTGTGCATTCCTAAATCAATCTATTCCCCAGTGATGTCTATTTGTATTTGCAAAGAGTCCACATAGAGTAGACAACATAACCGAAGAACGACCAACAGAAACGAGCCGCCATGCAGTTTAGCGTGTACTCGGCACTTTTAAATCATTTCTTTATAGAAATTTGATCCTCGCGACAGCCCGGTGAGGACAGACAGCAACACCACTCACTACCTTACATACAGGAGAGAAGAGCAAGGCTCACATCTAGAAGGTTATGCCGTTAGTAAGAGGAGAGCTGAATTCTAAATCCAAAACTTTTCACCATTTCAGTCTGCTTTGCCCAGCACAACTGGTTAGTGCAGCCTGGGCAGACAAATCTTTTATTGTGCACAAGAGGAGTGTGTGTGTGTGTGTGTGTGTGTGTGTGTGTGTGTGTTGTCAGGGTCTCCTTAAATCATGGGGTGTGGGAAGCTCTGCTCAGCTCCAGCTGATTACTGCCGTGCAGGAACGTGGGCCCAGGCCTTCCAATTTTTCAAGAGTAGCTGGACATTTATATTTGTGTAACACACAAAGTCTACTATTTTAATGTTGGTGCATTTGAAAAGGAATGTAAGCCAACACATTGTGCACACTCAGCCACCTCAAATCTGGGTGCCTGGCTCCCTCCCAGGGTTCTTGGCACAGAGCATAAAGGTGATACCCCTGCTGTCTGCACTTTCTTTCTGCTACTCTCTCTCCTACAGACTCACCTGGTCCGAGTATCTGCCCCTGGATCCCTCTTTTCTTTTGTTTATCTCCTTTCATCTGAGTCATTTTCACTTTTTTGGGGAACCCTTGGAAATCAAGTGGTGACCAGGAAATCTTGTTTGTTTGTCTGTCTGTCTGTCTGTTTTTAGTATCCTGAACTGGGTTGAGCTAGGTATTAGATTGCTAGGAGGGCATGGGGACAGGAAAAGTAGAGCAAGGCAGGATGGGAAGCAACATGCACAGGCACTGCCTGTGAAGGAGAGGCCACGAAAAGACGCAGCTGATGGCACTCTTTGTAAATATAAAATAGCAATGAAACAGAGAGTAACAAGCCACAAAGAAATGTGATGAGCACACCCGTGGTTTACTGCATTTCAGCACACAGCTGGATACTAGAGCTTAACACATCTCCTCTGACATTGCAGACAGTTTTACTGCGCTGGGAGAAAAACCCGAGTAACAACACGAGGCAAAATGTGTTTGCTGTGATGGAAACAAATGGTGCAAAAAGAATGACAGAATAAAAGAAAGATAGTCTATTTCCATCATTTTAAATATAGATATTACCTCTCATGGCAGATAAGATTTCATTAATTAGCAGCAAGAGATTCTCGAAATAACCATCGTGTAGATGGTGTCTGCTCTGCGTCTGGTAATGAAAATGCTTTTGCTTGTTATGCTTTAGCAATTCAGGCAACAGTATTTCTTGGCTTGCTCCTGTTGTGTACAAAGTAGCAGGCGCTATGGGTGGGGGGC
Source organism: Lyroderma lyra (assembly GCA_004026885.1). Classification (NCBI taxonomy): domain Eukaryota; kingdom Metazoa; phylum Chordata; class Mammalia; order Chiroptera; family Megadermatidae; genus Lyroderma; species Lyroderma lyra. The sequence continues at coordinate 28,706 of PVJL010010893.1, forward strand.
AGGGAAATTGTGGATATAATCTTTTCATTTGAGCAACTTATGGTGTAGTGGTATTAGATTTGCAAGAAAGACAAACTCCCCTAAAAAGCTCATATCAAGTCTTAAACTGTTTTAAGCAATTAAAAAAAAAAATCTGTGATTAGACGCTTCTCCCAGAAAACGTAGCACTTTATAGTCCTCTGAACATAATTCAAACTACAGTTACTAAAACGCTGTTACCCTTTTATACAGTCACTTTGTTTTTATGTTTCTATAAGAAAATGCAAAGACTAGCATTTTCTTAGAAGCATCTTTAAGATTTTAAACAATAAAACAGTGTTCTATTTATCTTAAGGCTATCTGAGTCTAGGCTGGAGGATTTAATTACTGTATGCAGTGACCCTTTCTCCTAACTCACACTTTTTTTCCCTCATCCTCCTTTCTTTTTTATTATTATACTCATAGTGCCATGAATTCCATATATATTTATTTAAAAAATACTATCACTTCTCTCTCCTCTTCAATTCAGTAGGCCAGCTCCAAAGTTAGGTAGCTTCACACCTGCCTTCCCACTTCGCAGGCCTGATGGGGTTATCAGTACGCCCAGCCAAAAAGTAAAACAGAAATGTGGGAGTTCCACCCAGGACAAAGAAGGAAATCCAGATGCTATCAAAATTAAGAGAGGTTTGATTATGCCACCATTAACTTCATTTTCACTGCTTCCCCAACGGAGTCAACAGAAGCCATCCAGGGCCTCTGGGGAGCCTCTGTGAGCAGTAAAACTTTGAAAATAATGTCCCATTTATTTGATGTGTTCTAGAAAGATCACCTCATCTCTCTCAAGAAGCTTTAACTCTGGGTGGCAAAAGTAGACTGTACCTCAATGCCCGTTTCCTACCAAGACCAATATCCCATTTATTTTTGTCTCTCCCGTGGCAGCTAAATATCAGTGAAGTGACATGGTGTGTATAATATTTGGGATCTCTCTATGACATCTGTGGAAGCTGAATGCTATTTCTCAGACAAACACAAAATTCATGTGGCTTTCAACTCATTTTTAAGTAGATCCTGCTCTAACATAAAAAAAAGAAAAAAAATGAGAGCGGATGACCAATATTCCCAAAAGAATCATAAAAATTCAGAGCGTTCTAAAGAATAAACACTTTAAAGAAAATTGACTGAAAATCCTAAATTGGGATCAAATACGTGACTGTGTTTAAAACCAACTTGGCTGGCATTCCATCCTTTCATCAATCTCTAAGGATCTTGGTATCATCTATATATTTCAACCTTCTTTCTGACATCTTCTCAACAACTGTCAAAGCTATTTATTGTGCTGCTTTCAGGAAATCAATAAAAATGTCTTAGACTTTTGTGCATAGTGAAAAACAGAAAAACACAATCCTTAATTGATTCAGCTGTGCCTTCTTGTTTATTTAAACAAAAAAATAAGCCTCCCTACATTGCATGCAGAATCTATTGAAATGTCCCAAATTGGTATTACTTCATCTTTCTTGGCAGTGATTTTTCAGGAATCCCTAGCATTTTTGTAAATTTACAATAGTCAGAAAACTCTTCTATTTTCTTTCTGTGAAAGGCAGTAATCGGTAAATTTCTTTGTAAATGTCATGAATGCATCTAACCCTTCTACAGTCGACATCTGTATTTTAAGTAATTCAAATCACATATTTCCACCTAAGGCTTATATTTTATATTCTGATGTTAAATACATTTTTGAACTCTTTAGCTTTTGGTAAACCATCTCAGTTTTTAAAAGTAATCATTACTTGTTATTGCAAACAAGTTTTTTTATTTTATTATTATTATTTTTTATCGTATCTTCAATAGCAAACGGTTAAGAATTTTCAGTTCAGGGTCCTTTGTATGTTGAACGTGGGAGGGAACTTGGGACGTGTCCCGCCCGCTGCCCCTGTCCCCCACGGCCCCGTGGCCGTGGCTCTCGTCTATCTGTATGGCTCTGTGCCAACAGAAATGCCTATGGAACGGAAAGCCTGTTAACAGAGGCCAGGGCTGTTCTCAAGCCCCGCGCCCTGGTGGAGGGGGAGCATTCCGCTGGTCCCTTGAGCTGGTTCAGGTGGCAGGGAAGGGTGAAACAGAACCTTGCAGACTACAAAATCGCTTTCAGATTGAGCAAACCTCCCCGAGGCAACGTGAGCACGGCAGCACGTTAAGTATCCCCTTCTCTAAAGGTTGGTTTCCTTTTCCTCTTGATGCTTTTCTCTATTAAGTGGGACCCTGTTATGTCCTGTCATATCAGGCTGCTCATGCTTGAAACCCTGTCTTCTTGTACATTTGTATTTATTTCAGATCCTACAGAGAACCTCAGAAACCTGAGGACCAAATCAAGAACACCAGGTAGCTGCACAGACCATACGGGGCTTTGATACTGTCACCCCGGGGTCCAGCTTGGTTTTTTATCCTGCAGAGCTTGTTTGGTGAATGCAGGGAATTCTACTCGCTGGGATTTTCCAGTTATCTCGGAGTATTTTGGTATTTTTCAGTTAACTAAGAATCTGTTGTAATGTGACTTTGTGACACAACAGATAAGGAGATCAAGATAGATGGCTGATGGAGACTGTGTTTCCTAGGAATAAATGATAAGCATTAGCAGATAAAAACATGTAATCAATCAAGTAATGGGACAAAGCAGGAATGAAAGGAATGCTTTTGAATTTAAAATCTAGTGTAGGAGTTCCCTAGTGGTATAGTGGCTTGGGACTTTGGCGCTGGCGCTGTCAGTGCTGCGGCCTGGGTTCGATTCCCAGTCAGGGAGCTACCCACATACCAAAAAGCAAAAAAAAAAAAAAAAAAAAAAAAAAAAAGGAAGTAAAAAAAAAAAATAAATAAAATCTAGTGTAAATTTGCCCATAATAAAACCAGAGAAAATCAGAGAGAATTTTAAAAATACACATTTAAGGAAAAGAAGTATTGCTTAATTAGATGAATAAATGCTTTTAGATATTAAAAATGTATGTATGCACATTTGTGAGTTTTCCTTTCCTGTTAGGATTAAGTAACTTTTAGACTCTGTTCATTTATGAGTTATTTGGTCTGCAAATAATAACAACCAACTTTTTATAGTTCTTTCAAAATTAACTTTAAAAAAATGCTTGTTTTACAAAAACATGAATAATATTTTTACCTTTTTAAAATGCTGGGTTCCAGAATACTAACAGTCTAACAGAATTGATAGAGTCATGGTCACTAAAAGTGAAATGCTCCAAAAGGACTCACAGAATGAAAGACTAAGACAACCAAATATCAAAGTCTGGATAACTTCCAACTCTCTGTCCACCAAACCCCTCCGTCTCTTATGATGGGTCAATCTCCCAGCAACTGGTGGATGGTACAAGAGTCAGTTTTGAGGTGTAAGAGGCTAACACAGCTCTACAAACAACTCAAAGTTTAATAGTCAATATTCCTGCTCTTAAAACAACCCCAGCTACACTACCACTGAGGATTTCTCCTTGGCTACCTGTGACAGAGAGCCTCTAAATAGCCACCAGTGATCCCTACCTCCTGGTATTTGTGTCCTTGTGCCCTACCCTCCAGTGTGCACTGGGTTTAGTGACTCGTCTCTAGCAAACACAATTCAGCAGAGGTGATGGGATGTCACTTACAAGACTAGGTTACGAAGTGGCTGTGGCTTCTGACTTGGGTACTCGCTCTGACTTGCCCCACCTGGATAAAGTCCGATGTTGTGAGCCGCCCTGTGTTGTGAGAGGCACACACCACAGTCCAGTAGCCCTCCAGGAACCAGATCCTGCCAGCAACTGTGTGAGTGAGCTTAGAGTCAGATCCTCACAGAAGACCTCAGCCCTAGCGGACTCTTGAACGAAACTTCAAGAGCTACCCTGAGCCAGAGGCACCAAGGTAAGCACCACCCGGATTCCTGATTCACAGAAACTATGACATAATACATAGTTGTAGTTTTAAGCCACTACCTTTTGGGGTAATTTGTTAGACAGCAATAGATTAACTAATATACCATTCGTGTTCACTTCCACGTGCCCATCTCCAGTTCACCTTCTCATGTCCTTCTTCCTGTCCTATTTCTCTCATGGACATACCCTACCCACCACATTTCTCTTTCTTTTTTGGTCAAACAATTAAAACACTATTTCTGTTTTGCAGGCTCCTTTAGGCCAGGGCTTGTCTTTCTTCACCTTAAATGCCCTAAAAATAATAAAGTAAGTTCTCAACCTAAGAGAAACTCCAGTGCCAACTACTATAAGTACAATTTCCAGGTCATATGAAGAAACGGTGAGTCATCCCAAATAATGTACCTATGATGTCATCAACTTAAAAATACTCCAGCTTTGGTACATTTTGAAAAGTTGGAAGAAGAAAAAAAAAAAGAAAGAAAGAAAAAATTGGAGTTCCTTGGTGGTGTAGTGGCTAAGGCTTCGGTGCTGTCAACTCTGCGGCCTGGGTTCGATTCCCAGCCAGGGAACTACCCACATTAAAAAAAAAAAAAAAAAAAAAAAGTTGAGATTAAAAATCTTGACGATTCCACAAGTCCCCGATTACTTAAACTTTTTGTAACAATAAAACAAATCATTTCCCAATACTTCAGATAGTTTTGGCCCGCCATTCGACTTGGATTATTGCTGCATGTGAGGGTGAGATGTCGGCACCTGAAGTCCTCAGGTATTTCAGGCTTCTGGGCTCAGCTGCTCCTTCAGTACCCCCACATACAATGCCTCGTGCCCCCCTTTCCCCTCAGATTGAGGAAATCCCCTCTCTTCAAAGAGTTTGGAGGCTCACACTCCCATTTGTCACCGTGCCCTCTGGAATTGTCCCCCAGCTCCCTGCCCCCTCCGCTGGCTGAGTTTTGTCCTGCAACGCTCCTTGCCCTGCTTTTCGTCCACTTCCCCCAAATGCCAACAGAACGGGGCTGCCAAATGGAATTCCAGCAAAGCACAAGATAACAAACAGCTCGAAATTAAAAATTGGCATTTCCTCGGATACCCGCAGCACAGGGAAGCTGGAATGACTAAAGACGCGGCCTCCCGTCCTCCGCGGGCCCTGGGCGCCCCTCCCCCCGCCTGGTCTACCTCTCCCTTCTCTTCCATGTTGCCGTTTTTCCTTCAGTCCATCCCCAGCACAACTTTAATTTTCCTTAATACCGGACATGTTACCTTGGTTTCGTTGGAACTTCTTTCTTCCAGGTTGTGTGGTAGTGGGGGCTGGGGAAGGGTCTCAGCTTCTCCCTCCAAGCACGTCCCAGACACATTAGTGTGTCCTTTCCTAGGCATTGCCATCTTCCTTAGCACAAACTGTTCCTCCGCATTTAAAATAACATTTTAATATGTTACATTGGAGTTTAGTAAAACTGTTAAGTAAAAATAATTCTAATAACATACATAAGAAGTTATTTTCCCATTGAAATGCAGCTGAAGTTGCTAAAAAATAAATATTTTCAAGAAGTGGAGTTGTTTTTTTTCCTTCAGACTAGACCACACATCTGTATTACAAACCAGTGTATAATCCATTTCAGGTAAAAGGTAACAGCTATTTCTATGGCGTGGCAAATGAATGGCAAATATTAAGATGTTGTGTCTTCTCTCTCAAGGTCAAAGATCAGATCTTGAAATAAAACATTTCAACACAGAACTGCTGTAAGTTATGCTTAGTCTCAGTGAGGTGAAAATGAGAGACTAGGGGCTCCCTGGTGGTGCAGTGGGTAGGCTTCGGCACTCTCACCGTGGCAACCTGGGTTCAATCCCCACTCAGGGAACCAACCAAAAACAAAAAAAAAAGAAAGAAAAAGAAAAAGAAAATGAGGTACTGAGCCTCACACGTTTGGTTCTAAGGAGAAACTTTAGAAGAACTTATCGGAAAGTGCATATAGCATTCTAGATGACATTTAATTCCCCCCCAATAAATGTAAATATTGATATTCCATTATGAAAATACATTTCCTCAGGAGAGTAAGAAGGGTTGGCTCCTGGCTGTGTCCTGGGGAAATATTGCCTTTCTGCTTCTCTGCTGGCAGCTTCTCTCCAGGGTTTTCACATGGAGTTGGGAGTTTCTAGACCGCTGTTCTCAACCTGTGGGTAGCGACCCCTTTGCTGTTCACAGGGGTCACCTGAGACCATCGGAAAACACGTATCAGATATTTACATTGCGACTCATAACAGTAGCAAAATGACAATTATGAAGTAGCAATGAAAATAATGTTATGGGGGTCACCACAGCATGAGGAACTGTATTAAAGGGTTGTGGCATTAGGAAGGTTGAGAACCACTGTTAAGTAAGTGACTCAAAGCACCCTTTTTATCATCCCTGGATGAGGGATGATAAAAAGGGCGTTGGGTGGAGGGAAGGTGTGGACGGGAGTAATTTTCTACAGGTAGATCTTTCTAGGCAGGAGAACAAATTCATTAGCAGCAAAGATTTCAAATCTGAAGTATCTGCCCTGACCCCACCCTGTCAGTAGTATGCTTGTTAAACAATCAAAAGAGTAGTTAGGCAACATTGTGTTGCCCTTCGGGGCCAAGGAAATCTGTTGGCGGCCCTCTCAGAGATCATCTCCTACAGGAAGGGACTTGTCTCCCTTCCTGCACACCAAGGAACCTGAGTCAGAATGGTGGGACAGGGAATGGAATGGTAGCCAGGAACCCTGTGGTAGTTGGGGAACAGAGATTAGCAGAATTTCACTTTGGCCAGCGGCCAGTGCAGAGAGGCACTCCACGGGCTTACGCAAAACATGTTTGAGCAACAGCCAAGTTAGAATTTCAAAAGCAGAAGCCTACTGAGTACCTATTATGTGTTAGGTCCCACGACGAGCGTTTTATAAATAGCAGAGGAGAAAATATGGGCACAGGGGGACCTCCAGAGAGTCATGCTGGTGGAGACAGAAGAGGAGAAATTTAGAAGGAGACCAATTTGCTGTGATTGCAAAGGTGGGAGGGGTATTAAGCTAGGAAAATGGAGGATTGAATGTCGCTATCACCCCATTTGCATTCACAGGATGGAAGTAGCAATAGTATACAGAAAATAGCTTCTACCATTGATCACTCTTTCACATGGGAGAATTTCACTCATATTAAAAGTACTATTTTGACAAATGTTTTTATTGACAAACAAACTCAGATTTCAGCTATCACAACTCAGGAATGAACCAGATTTGGGATTCTACATTCTCTGTCCCGGGTGGACAGCAACACAAAACGATGACACTAAACTCTTTGGAACTCACTGACCTGACCAATAAATAATGGAGAATAATTCTGTGTCATCACATTATTATGAAAATAATGAGAAAACTTTGGGGAAAGTGTTTAGCATAGTCTCTGGCACAGACTAAGCTTCCAATCAAATTTGTTCATTGTTCAATGAAGATTTCACCAGAAAATTAAACTGATGGCAGAGAAAGACCACTTAAACCATTAGGGCACACTCCAAAGGCTTTTGATATCCACATCACCACGCATGACAAAAAGAGATGATAAATTCTTTTCTAAGGTAGAGTAGCGGGGAAGCACCGGAACTCACGGTGGGTTTTTGTCCTGACTCCTTCCGGCTTCCCTGGTCCTTTAATTGGCTCCTTAGCTAACTTCTCCCAGTATCAGATTGCTTGATGGGAAAGGTCCCTTTTAACAATAACAAGTCACACATTTGTAAGATATGACCATTACTTTTGCTAAAACACTTGGCTTTAATTATTTATTGTTTCTTAATGTGTAGTATAGCCACCGGGGGATAGCAATTATAATGTTTTGTGGTTTTAATTGTTTAAAACTGTGTTTTTATAGAAAAAGCGTAAGTGTGCATGATCCCCGATTAAATTAACTACAACTGTGGGAAGTTGGGCTGATTGGACGGGTAGGGGATGGCACCGCCATACTCCTGCTGCCAACTTATTCGAATTCTAGCTAAATGAGTAGGAGGAAGAATATAGATCGTTTGGTGAACAGGCCTTGCCAACCCAAATGCAAAAAGTTAAGGTTGTGATGTTCATACTTTAAGCTGATATTAGTCATGTGTGTTTTCTAAAGGAGAACTGAGTGGCAAAGGTGATGGGGATGGGTGACAGAGTCATATATAGTACAGCGGGTAGTCATTGAGTGCATGCTATGTGTCAGGTCCCATGGCGAGCGTTTTATGTATGTCCTTTGGCCTCCAGGTAGGCACAAAGCTTCTCATTGTACGGAAAAATGCCAAACTACACAGAACAGTTGTTGGGATTTGAAGCCAAATCTGTGACTCCTTTCCATGTGTTTTCCAGATTGCGGCCTGAAAGCAGGAATGTAGGGCAAGGACATAAAAAATATTTGGTGCTTAAAGGTATAGAAAAAGATTTACTGGTACAGGGGTGGTAACGCTCCCCCGTTTGCAAAGTATGCTTACTAGTGGTGTATTTGAACATCAGTTTGTAATTTTAACAAATTGTGACCTATTTTCACCTGGAGATACGAGTATATACCGCTGCTGCATTATAAGAATTTGCAGTTTGTATCACTTAAGCATCATCAAAATACGTATAGTTTGATGGTTTCCCAGATGTGAGAACAAGATGTTTTTCCAGAACAACTGTCGAGGCCTTCACAGTTGTACTGGTGAAGTGGTCAACTCTGAAGTGGCTGTTAAATGAGCGGAGCAAGACAGTAGTCAAAATGTGACTTGTGCCGAGCAGCACACCCTGTTTCATCAGGGGAGCTGCTGTTGGTTCATAAACAACGGGGGTTTTCTATAACAGAAACGCATCTGGTGACCACGGGAGCTCACCTTTAATCCCCGATAATGAGTTCAGGACCTGTCACAACAATTACGATAACATGGGCTTAATTTTAACTGCTCTCTTAGCCTGTTGTGCAGAATATTCAGATCAACACCGAGTTAAAACTATCGCCGTGTTTCTTGACCTCGGTTTTCTCTCTTTCTTTGTTTTCTCTGTCTGATTTTATGGCACTGCTATTCACTAGTCACCCAAGCTGGAAAATTGGGTTCATCCTGACTCCTTACAACATCCTCTCGATGCATTTCCCAAATGTGTCTCTTTGCCATGCCTGTCACTGCTGCCTTAGTTCAGGCCTTTGTCTTCATTTTCTTGGGCAACTTCGACAGCTGCCTACCGGGGTCCCTGTCCCCAGGCTTTTCTCCTCAAACTTGTTCTTCACACAGTCAATCATCATCTATTCAAACCCAAGGCTGATCCATCTCTGACTGTTTACCACCCCTCAAGGGTTCACATTATCTATAGAATGAAGTCCAAACTCCTAGCATGGCGTTGAGAGCCTCCCCGCCCTCCATCTCCCATCACCCCATCTTGGCAACGACCGTGACCTCCAGTGGTGCCCAACTTCTCACGTTATTGCTCTGCATGGTTCTGTTGGCTGTTTCTCCCCTCTGAGACTTTTGCTCAAGCTGTCCCTTTTGTCCAAAATGCCCTCCATGCCCACCCCATCCTCCAGCCCCTGATTCCTTGCCTAGATCCTCCTAATTCTTTGAGACACAGTTCAGAGGGCACTTCCTCCAGGAACCCCGACCTCACCACACTGTGAGCCCTCACCCTGTTCCAGGATGCGGCCGTTGTTCTTCCTCTCTGTCCCCATGTATCTGGGAACAAATTTGGTATTTTTTCAATACATTACTGTAACCACCATTGTCCTAACTACATGTTGTAATTCTCTAGTTGGAATTTGAGGCTAGAAAGAAATCAAATACAGTTGTCTTATTCATGAATACCATTTTTACTGTATTTTTTCTACCTGTTTCTCAAATACATTTGACCAAGGTCTGTGGTTTTTGCAACAACGCCCCTCTGCAGAACATTCTTTGGGAAATGTTGAAAGTCTTAATTGAGCCTCATACCAGGTTATCTGTGACATAAGCCTGTTGTAGATCTGGTTCCTGAATGGGTCTGTTCTGACTTGACATAGACCGATAGGGAAAAGGTATTACTGGGTGCAATTCCTGGGAATGCTGCAGCTTTAATACCTGTTCCTGGAGATTGGAATACTCTGCTGGAAGGAACACTCTACCTCGCTGTCATAAAGAGTCCTTAGCAACCACCTGCTTCAGGCCAGGGAGAGTAAACACTCTTTCTGGTACAGATAAACTGGTCTGAGGAAGCTGAGGAAGCAAATCCAGTGACCCAGTTAAGACCTTAGCCATGGTGTCTGTAACATATCGAGAGCCAATATCGACTGTAGTGGGAAAACGGATGATTTTTACAGGTAAAGAGATTTTCTGTATGCTTTCACCAGGAGATCTAAACTTTAGCACACATCCTCATTATGCTCACATTGATGCATACAAGAGTGAAATAATCACACATGTTTATTTTATACAACACTGCTACTCTTACTAGGTACCCCCAGTCTGAGCATCAACACCGTGCTGCCGTAAGCACACCTGTGACATCCCAGTTGTCACTATATCTGGGCTAACCTTCACAAAAAAAATGTTTTTATATCATAAAGGCTATGTTTTGTATAAGGGGTTAATGTTTTGAGGTTAATAAAAAGTATACTTTGGTCAAATTTTAATTTTTACTGATTTAAGCTTCTTGGTACTTTTATAAAGTTGACATGTTTGATTGATAAAAATCTGAGTAAGATGCACAGTAAACCTAGTAAAATTGTTGGCTTGCGTTTCGTTCCTTCAACTTATTTTAAATGATTTGTGTGGAATGTGTGTGTAGAATGATAATAAAATGTAATTTAATAGTATATGACTAATTGTAATAAGTCTATAAGAAAGAAACTAAATTTCATCTTATTTCCTTTATATTTTAAAATCATGAACACATTTTATAAGCATAAACCCTTAGTTATCTGTAAATTCCCACTCCAGTCCTGAGAAATCTGGCCCCAATTATTTGCCATCTATTTACTTGTTTAAGTATACATGTGTACAAGTATCAGAATTGTTAACCTGTACCCCACGGCCAAAAAACCCAAAAACAATAAACAAAAAAACTTTATCGCCTGGAGTACAGCGCTTCCTTGCAGTTCCTCTTGCTGTGGACTTATAGATTCCATATTTGCAAAGTTCCTTAAGTCAACTCCTTTCCCCCACTCCCTTCAGCAAGGTTGTTTCATACATTTGTAATACAGTTAGATGCTTCTGTCATAGTCTGAATTCCTTCCTGGAGTCTCCTGAATGATTTTTTTTTTTTTTAATTTGTACACATCAAGGTTTGTTCTTTGTGTGTTAAGTTTACAGATTTGACAAATCCATAAGGCTGTGCATCCACCATTATAGTATCGAACAGAATAGTTCCACCACTCTAAATGTCCCCCATGTTCCCTCTTTCCCCCCTTTCTCGCCCCAGATTCCTGGTGACTGTTGACCTTTTCACTGTTTCTAGTTTTGCCTGAATGTGCTAGAGCTGGAGTTACACACTATGTCGCCTTTTCACATTGGCTTCTTTTATGTGATAAAATGCATTTTAAGGTTTCTCCATGTCTTTCCGTGGCTTGAGAGCTCATTTTTAAAAAATCCCTGAATATTATGCCATTGTATGTATGTACCACAATTTGTTTATCTATTCACCCATTGAAGGACATCTTGATTGCTTGCCGGTTTTGGCAATTCCAAAAAAGCTTCTAAAAACATTTGTGTGCTGACTCTTGCGTGGATTTTTTTTTTAGCTGGGCACATCCAGCTTGTGACCGAGGACAGCTTTGAATGCGGCCCAACACAAATTCTTAAAACATTATCAGACTTTTTTGTGACCTAAAAAAGGTAAAAAACTCATCAGCTGTCATTAGTGTTTGTGTATTATAGGTGAGGCCCAAGACCATTCTTCCTCCAGTGTGGCCCAGGGAAGCCAAAAGGTTGGAATAGCTGCTTTTAGCTATTCTAATAGGTATATAGTTACATCTCATTGTTATTTTAATTCACAGTTCCCTAATGAACAGTAATCATTTGTTTATTTGGCACCTGTATATCTTTTTTGGCAAGATCTCTGTTCATAATGTTTCTCTATTTTCTAATTAGGTTTTTTGTTTTCTTATTGTTGAGTTTTGAGAGTTCTGTGTATATTTTGGACACAAGTCCTTTATCAGATAAGTCCTTTATCAAATATTTTCTTCCAGTTTGTGACTTGTCTTTTCATTCTTTTAATAGAATCTTTCATAGAGCAGAAGTTTTTAGTTTTAGTAAAGTGCAACTAATCAATTATTTCTACCACGAGTCATGCTTTTGATGTTGTCTCTAAAAACTCGTTATGAAACCCATAGCCACCTAGCTTTTTCTTCTAGAAGTTTTACAGTGTTTTGTTTTCATTTAGGCTGATGATCCACTTTGAGGTGATTTTTGTGTCTCAAACATTTCATTTCCATTAGTCAATAAATTTCTTCTTTGTCTATAGCCATTTTCTGTCACTTGCAACTGTGTTTCTAAATTGATACTTAAAATTTCTTCTAATTTATGTCAGTGTATTCTTAGTTTCATATATTTACATAGTTCAAATTCTTGTTAACTTTGATAGGTTTATGATTTTTCATTATATTGATATATAATCATATTATATTATGTTGATCATATTAGATATTAAATTATTATTAATAAAACATTGATATTATATATTAGTTATATTGTGTTTATATATAATAACTTCACATTTTCCTACATTTTATGTTTAATTTCCACATTTTCACTATAATAAAAAGTTACATGTATATTTTTACATCAGTTATTTTTCTCTGTTAATTTTTTGTGGTATATTTACAGAGTGGAATTAGCAAGTGGAAAATATAGACTCTTATTAATGCCATGAACTATGGAGGATTGTGTAAAATACGATAATGTGTTTGTACTTAAAGCCTGCAAATACTTTTTTTTTTTTTTTTTGGTATGTGGGTAGCTCCCTGACTGGGAATCGAACCCAGGCCGCAGCGCTGACAGCGCCAGTGCCGAAGCCTTAAGCCACTACACCATCAGGGAACTCCCTGCAAATACTTTTAAAATCACTTTTATTTATTTTTAATAGTTAGAAAGGTATAGATTGATCTTTTTTGTATGCAATTTTAAAATTTTTTATTATGAATATTTAAGAACATATGCCAATAAACTGCCACCTACCTATCAGCCATATTCAACAATTATAAAAAATTTTCCACCTTTGAATCTCATTGTTTTTTTCTTTTGCTGAAATATTTTTAAGTAAATCCCAGATAGCATATTATCTCACTACTATATATTTCATTGCACATCTCTAAAAAGTATGAACATATTCTTGGATAACCAAATTGTCATTATCACACCTAACAAAATTAACAATTTTCCTTTGGTATCGTGTATTAACTAGTTGATGATACAATTTCCCTGATCATCTCTAAAATGTATTTTTTGAGTTGAGTGTGAGATAAGGATCCAAAGAAGGTCCATACATTGTACTTGGTAGGGTTGTATGTTTCAGTGCCTTTTAAACGGGTGCAATCTTGTTTTGTTTTGTTTTGTTTGCCTTTTACTTGTTGCAGAAATTAGGTCAATTGTCCAATAGAAAGGTCCAATGTTCTGAATTTGTCTATGGCTGGCTTGTCATGTCATGTAACTTATTTCTATAATTTGAGTTTGGCTCCAGAGGCTTGATTACAGTCAGATTCAACTCTTTAGGAAAGCTTGTGTCTTGGACACTGCTATGGTCAATTCAGGACACACTAACTTTTAAGCATAACATAATAAATTCAATTCCTATAAGCCCATCACTTAGTAGCTTTCTAACTTATTGGGACTCAGACTCCTTTCCACTATATTTGGAACTGTTCTTAATGGACAGCTCATGTTCTTATAAAAACCTGGAAACTGGCCAGGTAATTTTGTGGCAATTTTGAGGATGATTTCAGAGCATTTTTAAGAGTTTTGTAGGATTTTAATTTATGCCTCATTTAATTTTAAAATAAAAAAATTTGTTTCTTTTTTTTTTTTTTGCTATAAGTGTAACATTCTTATACTTATCATTGATAGCTAGACTTGTTTTAATTTTCACTTCTTTACTTTCTGGTGAGACTCCACTCTTCTTTGAGATGACTCACAGTGTGTACTAGTATATCTTGACTATGTAATTAATTTAACCATTCATCAAATTTTATTTTTATACCAAATTTTAATAATTTTCCTTTTAAAATGTAGTTTTGGTACCAAATTTTTATCAAATAGATTTAAAATTCAATTTAACAAATATAAATTGTGTCCCTATTGAATACTGAAAACTTGGCCATGAGCTTTGGAGGATACAAAAATGAACGTGAACAAAGCCTATCTTTCTTCTAGAGGCTTCTAATCTATTGTTCTGGTTAGAACATGAGAAGTTCTCTTGTTATCCTACTTGTTTAATCTGCATATGCATCACAGCAAAGTGTGGCATTGAAAGAAAACACAAATCTAATTCCAAAAGCTTTGAGACATCATGTAAAGGAAGTGCAAGAGGAAAATTACCTCACATTGCTCTCCACAAAGCTTCTTTTGTTTTTCCTACTCATTTCTTCTCTTTTTGAATATTGTAATTAGAGACTCCTACATTATAGATGGATCTTGGAATTTATTTAGTTTGCAATGAATAAAAGGATAGAGAGTCTTTTTGAAAAACATGTGAGTCCATCTTCTAAAACTTTAAAAAGTTGATATGTAGCTTGTACTCTACTAAGCACATTAATCTAGTGTTCAGCTTGATAACATTTTACAAAGGGAACACACCTACGTGTCTACTTTTTTTGGGGGCTGGGGGTGGGGTAGTTCCCTGACTGGGAATCGAACCCAGGCCGCAGCATTGAGAGCGCTGAAGCCTAGCCATTGAACCACCAGGGAACCCCCTTGTGTCTACTTTTTAGATCAAGATAGTAAATGTTTTCATTGTCCTAAAAAGTTCCTTTCTGACCTTTCCTGGTCAATCTCCCCAAATTCAAATACTGTTCTGATTTCCATGATTCATATATTTTTGATAACTGTGAGTTGACTCTGATAGGGTAAATTATTGTGTGCATTTTCAAAACATTTTATTTACTGGCTTATTCTTCCACATAAGTTTGACTGTCAATTTACAAAGCTTTATCATAGTGAGAAGATTTTTATAGATAAAGTTATTTTTACATTACAGAGACCTTACTATGAAAACTAATATCATAAACATAATCATGAAAAGGTTTTCACAGTATTTCAGAACACGGTTATGTATTTTTAAAAAATATCTGTTTTCATACAAATGACATAATTTGTTTACCCAGTTTCAGATACTATGATATTTTAAAATTACAAAATTACCTTTTTAAAATACACTTTTTTTCCCATTCAAATTTTTTATGAATTCTCACTTGGTCCATATCAAAGAGATTTATGGAATAATTAATATGGGATGTTAAATTTAAAAAGGCGTCATCATAGATAATCTAATTTAACTTATCATTCTAGTGAGGTTCAGAGAGTTAAGTCAATTGTTCAAGGTCACACAGCCTTGAGTAGAAGGATGCAATCCTTGACCTGCCTCCTGTTTATACGACGTATTTATGTGCGTTACATCCATATATCTGACTAAATAAAAATATTATGTATTTAGTCAACCATCATATTTCTACTAGAAAATCTACTCATGTAAACCAGGGACATTGCAGATTTCCATCTAATATAGGAGTGATCACAACATGGGATTTCTGATAGGAATATATTAGAATTGGAAATACTCTCTAGGAAATTGCCAAAAACCAGTATGATGAATGAAACTATAAGTGGTAGGAGAAGTACATAAATATGTATGTAATTTTGGAAAGCATTGCTCCATTAGCCTGGGTTTCAGACCCATTTATTCAATTCATTTTTTTGCCCTGTGAAACTGTCATGCTAATAGTTATGTCTCAAATTCAATTATTTTAAAAATAGAAAATGATTTCACACTGAACTGCCAGTGGTTTCCTATTTGAAGAAAGAATAAAATAGTCCTAACTGCAAATTCAGCTTAAGTCTCACCACTATAATTCATGAAGCAAATACTTTAGATTTTTAAAAATTAAATCACAACAAAAGCTTGGACATTTTAATGGTAGTGACACATATGGTTGGCTAATCTGCATTTTACTCTATAATCATAGAATGTGATTGCATGATTCAAAATTTATAAGTGACAGTTCCAAATCAATTCTACCTTAAATTGTTGGTTATCTAAGTCTTCACCAATGTGATTTGCAGGGTAAAAAAAATTAGTTGCTGCCACTCCTTTGAAAACCATCGTAACCAAGCTCGTAGAAGAGGACGTCTAAGGATAAGCTTGTCTCATATTCTATTTTTTTAAATATAGAATAAACACCTAAGATGGGAAGCAGAAGGATTTATTTGCCTTTCCAGGTCTTGGTTTAATTTTCCAAAGAGGATACCTTGTAGGTTACATTAATATTGCTTCTTTAAATTAGGGAGAAACGCTCATAATTAAGCAAAATAAGTTTTTCTGTTGTTGAAACAGGGTTTTTAAAAACTCTTCTGTCAAAGATTAGTTGATTGTTTACTGTGCAACCTTCTAGGAGACAGAAATAAACATGAAGATCCTGTTGCAGGAAACAAAGACTGTAAACTTGGACATCAACCTTGGCTTTTCCACTTAGCTTTTTTGACGTTAGTTTTCTTATCTGTAATTTGGGGATAATAGTACCTATTTCATAAAGCTTTCTATGATGATTTAATAAAATGAAAGTGCCTGCATATAATATAAATTCAATAACATTTTGCATTTTTTAAAAAAAGAGTTGTACTATTTTTTCTTGAGAAGTTGATTATCTGGAGGAGGGAAGTGCTGGAGGAAAGCACAAAAATCATGCTAAAATCCTAGTTTTTCAAAACAAATGAACCGAGTATACTTCTTTATTCCACAGAGTCTGAAGCCATAAGCATGCTTTAAGAGGTACAGAGAAGGAACCTGACATTACATAAACCAGTGGTTTTTAAGTTGCAATGTGCATCTTAATCACCAGGAGAGTCTTGTGAAAATGCAGATGGTGATTCCATTGGTCTGGGAGGGGAGCCTGAGAATCTGCATTTCTAGTAAGTTTCCAGGTGATGCCTTGCTGTCGGCTAGGGACCACACTTGGAGTAATAAGGCTCTAAAACCCTTCTGGCTCCACCCCTGACTTACTGGTGGGATGGGACCCTGGTCAAGATAATGACCCCTCTATGCCTCTGTCACAGCATCTGTCTACTGCATGGGGATTCTGGGTGTTTTAAGTGAGTTAATGTACATAGAGTACTTAGAACGGTGCCTGACATGTGGTAAGCTCCACAGAGTACGTGTTCGCTCTCGTCACCTGATGTAGATCATTAACAATTTAAGTGAACTTCTGGCTGCTGGGCCCAGAAGATGAAGTCATATGTGATCCTAATAATTAGAGCCCCAAAAGATATTTTTCTACCTGTTAACTATTGGCCTTTTGGAAGTTCCCATAAACCTGATCTAAATACTATTGAAGAAAACAAGTTCCATTAAAAAGATTTATGGTAGAATGGCAGATTTTGAAATATTACCTACAAGCTTCATTAATTTATGTAATCTCGGTTGATAAAACAATATGTCATTCTATAGTATGGAAGGATAGGATAGGACAGGATAGGAAAGGGTAGGGTAGGGTAGGGTAGG